>JBBPMR010000988.1:0-12873 GCA_038090415.1 Rossbeevera mucosa | reverse complement strand
TCGCCATCTCACCGGTCTCGGTCTCAGCCCACCCCCCACTCTCACCTCTCGCCCTCGCTCTCTCTCTCTCTCCCTTGCACCGCGCACACAGACCTGACCGGGACAACGACCCCAGGCCACAATGCCGACACAGACGACAACGACAATGACAAAACACGTTGTCGCCATCTCGCCGGTCTTGGCCTCGGCCCACCCCCCACTCTCATGTCTTGCCCTTGCCCTCTCTCTCTCCCTTGCACCGCACACATGGACCTGACTGGGACGATGGAAGACATCATTGACGACGAGGCAACAACAACAACAACACCAACACACCAATGTGCGACGATGATGTGCGGGTTTGGTAGCGTCTTGTATGAAGCCACGGCCTGGGCCTAAGCCCGGGCTTTTGGGCCGGGCTGGGCCGTCTTTGGGGGCTTTGCAGGCTTGAAGCCCGGCTTGTGATTTCACAAAGCCTCCAGCCCCCTAAGCCGGGCCGCGGCATCACTAGTCATGATGCTTCTTTTGATTGCATCCTGATTGACGGCGTCTACGACGGAGTTCCTCAGTGTCAGACATGGCAGCTGCAAAGTATGGGAAGTTGGCGGGAGACATGGATGCTGTGTATGATGGATAGGAGGGTGGCATGATTGGAAGCATAATGGGGGCGAAGGCCTTGCTCCTCACAGCTCTTTGTTGCTTCTGGTTCTGTGCTATCTGCTTCTGCATACCAGCAGGGTCTGAGGTCAGGCACGCAGTGACTATATGACCTCGGGCATGGCACTTGGAGCAGCATTGCCGGTTTCGTGTGGCATCATTCCCTCTTGATGGTGCCTTGCCCTTACTCGGTCCGGTATCGGCTTTGTTGTCATGGGACTCCTGATGAAATGGAAGGTCCTCTATGGTGGAGTTGATATGGATGAGGAGTTCCTGGCTACTGCCATGGATGAGTCTAAGGAAGAGACGAAACACTCCCACTACCCAGGTGAGGATCACTGTGGCAAGAGAATTGCCGGCGACCTGGGGGGGATTGTTGAGTGTGGTCTCGATCTGGGACGTGATAGCCTGTGCATCGATAACGGTAGTGTCAGACATGCTGCAGGTGGGGTTGTCGATTATGTTGAAGAATAGGGTAGGAGGTGGAACGACTAAGAGCGAATGCACCTGTGGACCTGGACTGAGTAATAATCGACAGGGATATCTGTCGACCACTCAGGCCATATATACTATTCTCTTATCTATCTATTAATACATGCAGTAGATAAGGAGATAAGGAGATGAGTCCATAAGCATGTCATCAGGATATTCCAACAGTATTGGGTTGAGATTTCCATGCATATAGCAATCTTACAAATCAAAACCTCGCCCAAAACACATTTCTCTATGCATTTTGCTATCCTTTGAAGCAGCACACTAACCAGGCACTAACTAAGCATGGTTAGGCACACTTACCGGACACTAATGAGGTATAAAACATGTTCGCTTTTGTACCTATCCATATATAGCAATCTTATGAATCAAAACTTCGCCCAAAAAGATAGTCTTTCTGCTACATTTCTCTACACATTTTGCTGCACTTTAAAGCATATTCAGATTTGTACATAACCAAGCATGACCAGGTGCACTAACCAAGCACTAACCAAGTTCACTGAGCAGACACTAACCAAGGAACAAGTACATTAACCAAGCACTAACCAAGCATCAAGCACACTAACCAGACACTAACCAAACACAAACATCAGGCACACTAAATAGAGTAACTAAGCCCACCAGACACTAACCAAGCTTACCAGGCAATCAAACATAGTAACCAAGCACACTAACCAATCATCATTTACTAGTACTAACCAAAAGACTAGTCCATAACTGGATAGTGCAGGGGTATTGCGCTTGGAAATGGCTGTACTGGAGGTAGAAAGGATCCTTGGCTTTCATTTGAGCCATGAATCACATGATTCGGTGCAGATGGGGCTGAGATATGACTAAGTCAAGTTTATATGTCATTTTTGAGCCAACTTTATTATTCCATATCATCATGTACAAATCATGCTTTGCTACCACTGGATAATATATAATATAGGTATCTAGCTTTCATCGGAGTCACCAATCCCACTTATAAAACATGTTATGGCTGAGATATAGCCAATATTCTCTAAGCTAAAGCTAGTCTTGGACTAATAAGTCAACCAAATTAACTAGTTATTACCTACCAATTAGAGAGAAAAAATTACCATGATTAGCCTTCACTGTTACATAATTTTTCCTGATTTGTTCCACTGCTCATTTGTCAGTTATGACCTTTCAAGGTTGATAAAGCCAGATTAGAGGGGAAAACCTCAGTAATGATTTGGGAATATTTAATGCATTGATAAATACAGGTTAGGAGGCAAAACATTGGTTAGTTTAGGTTAGGAATATTGGCAAAGCATAGGTTACACTTGGTTAGAAGACAAAACATTATATAGTTCTAGGTTAGAAATATTGGCAAATGGTTGAGATACAAAACATTGATTAGTTTGGATAAAATATTGACAAAGCACTTGGTTAGGAAGATCTTGATTAGTGTTTGGTTAGTGTGCTTGGCAGTTTCCAAATACATAAGTTAGGAGTACTATCTGTTACGATTTATATGGACCTCCATTTCTTTTCTTTCTCTCTCTCCTTTTTTCGCTCTCTATGCCTATCTCTCTATCTCTGCTTTTGTGTATACTTAGTCATCCACAGCTTCTTACTGCTTTTTACTGTGGATTACCTACTCATTCCACCACATTCCATAGCATTCTATGGCACCACTTTTACCAACCAATTATGGTCATTTCTATTGTTCCTTTCTCTACTTATAAGCGACTCAACATTGCCTTTAGTTTCTCTAACCTTGACCTCCTTGAGTATCCTCCTAGATATGTCTTGGAATATATTCCTTGCTCCTTAAACCCTCTGTGTGATCTTGTCCTGCACTTGAAAGGATGCTTCAACCTCTAAGCTTTTAACCCAGCTTCATAGGTTGTCTTTGTTGCTCTTAGCACTCAGTTTTCAATCCCTCAACTCTCGAAGAACTTTGTTGTCTTGATCCCTTTGATTCTCAAGACTCCCTTACTCCCTCTAGTCCTTAGTCATCTTGATCTCTCATTCCTCAAGACTCCTTGCTCTTGTCTTTCATTCCAGGACCTTCTTCTCAAGGCTACACTTGTTCCTACCTGGATCAAGTGTAACAAAAGGTCAAGGTTGACTCTTTGAGCCTACCCTTATTTTTAGTGCCCAACCATATTATTGTTTAACCCCCTCAGACCTAAGAGAGGATCTCCTGCTCCCCCATACCCACCTCCTGCCTCCCCAATCTCTAGGCAACATATTCGTGCCCCTACTTCCTCAGACTCCAACCCAGGAACCCCACCAGCATCTTCAACCTCTTCTCCCTCACCCAGCCCCCCACCCTCTGCCATGTCCACCACCAGAAACACTGAGCTCTGATTGGGAGCACCCAAAGCCTTCAATGGTTCCTCCACTGATGCCCAGACTTTTATCAATACAGTGCTGATGTATCTTCTAGTCAACAAGACTGTCTATGACACTAAGGCAAAGAAAGTTGCCTATGCCCTCTTCTACATGACCGAAGGGTCAGCCCTTACCTGGGCATCCACCTTTAGAACCAATGCTCTTGAAACCCAACCCCCCTCTCTCAGAACTATGGCTAAATTCGTCACCAAGTTCAAAACTGCCTTCGTCCATCTGAACACCAAGGCAGATGCTATTGCCTGGCTCTCATCAACCAGAATGACCAAGGACACCCTTCTCACCACCTACATCTCTGAGTTCCAAAACCAAGTCACTCTTAGTGGTATCTACTCTGATGATGTCCTGATTGGATATTTCTCCACAGGACTTACCTTCTTCCTTATGCATTGCATCTACTCGATGGACACCCCCCCCCACCACAATTACTGGATGGTACTTGAAGGCCATCCACTTCCAGACCCAATGGAACCGAGCAGACAACATTGCCAGCTGCAACAAGAAAGCCTCCACCCCCTCCTATGTCCCATATCACAATGGTTCCTCCACCAGAATGGAGAAAGATCCAAATGCAATGGATGTTGATGCCATTCACATTCCAAAGCTCACCCCCCAAGAAAAGAAACACTGCATCGAACAAAAACTCTGCTTCAGATGTTGCAAGGGTGGCCACTCAGCCACCACCTGCCCCACCTTCCCCTCAACCAAGACCTTTGAAAAGAAAGTTCGAGGAGTCGAAGAACTCTCCACCTCATCCCTCCAGGAGATTGAGGATGAAGAAGAGACCACTGTCTTCCAAGTATCCCTTTTGGGTTTTTAAAGTGGAGGCTCTTCCTGACATAGGCCCCCTCCATATCTCAAACCAATGTACTTGTAGCCAATAGATGAATGAAATCCATGCATATCCCCCTTCATCTTGTTGTTCCTACTCATGATCTCAAAGATGTCAACACCTTCACCCTCATTGACTCTGGAGCAGATGTCTCCTGCATCAATTGGCATTTTGTCAACAAACACAACCTCTCCAAAGAACGCCTTTCCCAATCCATCCCAGTCCAAAATGTCGACCAATCCACCAACAAGAATGGTGACATAAAGTTCACCTGCTCCCTTTATATTTGCATCGCCAGCCTACTCCAGCAAGTCAAGTTCTATGTTATGCATTGTGGCAAAGAGAATGTTATCCTAGTGTTACACTTGGTCTGGGTAGAAACGAGCATAGCCTCTGTGAAACAAAGACAAGAGTGCCGTTAGAATAGATGGCCAGGAAATAAGGATATCATTGTGATTAAAGATCTCAACGATGATTAGGGCGAGGGATACTGCTTCGAGGTGGTGGTCACAGGTGTCGTCCGATCGATTGTCGAAGCGACTGTAACACAATCAATTGAAGTGTTACTAGTTAAGCGTCCAGTCAAGAGAAGGATGAAGACTCGCAGAAGTACTTCCCACTGAAGGGTTGTCAAGAGATGGGCTAGATTGCAAGGTATGTGAAGTACAGAGGAAATCAGAGAAGATCTAGCTTAGGGAATATGGACAGTATGGAAGAGTTTATATAAGTATAGGGAAATGAAGATGACTAAGTGAATAGAACACCATGAAACATGGTGGAAGAAGATGAGTCATAATATACAGCTGCAATGAGTCATAATAACTGCGGATGAGTCAGAATGAGGCAGGATGAGTAATGCACAGCAAGATAACAAATGGAGATGAGTAATGAGGGAAATGATGACTAAGGTAGATGGGTTAAGGGTATTATGTCATCATAGAAGAAAGAAATGGCTGAGGTGTGGTTTGAATGCAGGGCTTGGTAGTCCATAGTGAAAACAAGCAAGAAAAAGGAAAGAAACAAGTGAAATGTAACATTACCCCCCTGTTATGTCCAAGCTACCAGCGAAGGACTAGAAGTCTCCATAAGAGGGGCTGGGGGAGCCAGTGACATTGGCATAGGCGGTGTCATCCCAGACGTCATTGTCAACAAGCGTATCATCAGCAGATGGGGAGTGGCGTTGGTGAGGAGGGGGAACAGGGCGGATCCGATTGGAGCACCGAGATCGATTAGAACGAGAGGATCAGGAGGACTGTGGTGAGGATTGCGGGGATGAAGCCGGGGATGGGATGCCTGGTGGGTGCCTTAATGGACAACGGCCTTGATTGTGGGCAGATCGCCAGTGCAGACAAGTGGGGCATTGGTAAAACATGTAGTCATTGTGTCTGTGTCTGAGGCGGTGGCAATGAAAGCAGGCTTCGTGGTAACGAGGGTGGAAACTGATAAGGGGGGTTTGACCATTGTTACCAGTTCAGTGGGCTTCAATCCAATCTAGAATATTGATCTTGTCAGATCCTAATGGACACAATGAGGCCGATGGAGTGTCCGTGGATGGAATGTGCTGTTGTCGACTAAGCTCTGAGAGGTAGTGGTCAAGGTCCTGTAAAAACTCTCCCATACCAAGTTGGTACAGGGCAACGGAGAGGGCGCCACAAAGTTCATTTCGAATAGTGGAGAGAAGAGAGCCAATGGAGCCTACATGTGCCTGCGCAGTGACATGGGACATGATGGGAGTGAGTCATTCCACCTGAAGATAGGCATGATATAAGGCATATAGGGGAGAGCTGACATCTAAGTATGCTGTGTGTTACGCTTGGTCCGGGTAGGAACGAGCATAGCCTCTGAGAATGAAGTATCAAGGATGCTACCAAAAATAGGCAGCCACAGACTAAGGTATCGAGGAGAGCAAGAGTCTCAACAATAAGCAAGGACAAGGGGTGTCGCTTTGAGGTGGTGACTGCAGATGTCATTCTATCGATTGTAGAAGCGACTGTAACACAATCTAGTGGAGTGTTACTAGTCAAGCGTCCAGTCAGGAGTAGGACGAAGACTCGCAGAGGGATCCACACGAGGGGTGGCAAGGAAGGGGCTAGATTGCAAGGGGTGCTGAAGTACAAGGAAGTACAGAGATAAGAGGAGATCTAGCTTAAGGGATATAGACAGTATGGAAGGGTTTATATAAGTACTGGGAAATGAAGATGACTAAGCTGATGGAACACCATGGAACATGGTGGAAGAATGATGAGTAATCCGCAGTGTGAAGATGAGTCAGAATACTGCGGATGAGTAATGGTTACAAATGAAATGAGTCAGCATGACTGTGGATGCATCAGCATGAGTCATGATGACTAAGATAGAGGGTTAAGGGTATTATGTCATCATAGAAGAAAGAAATGGCTCAGGCATGGTTTGAATGCAGGAGCTTGGCAGTCCATAGTGAGAACAAGAGAATAAAAGAAAAAGAAATAGCAAAATGTAACACTGTGATAGAAGTGGCTAGATGCAAGTTGGTGATGAATTGACTCATCAGGCAAATATATTCTTCATCTGGAAAATTGTCGCAGAGGTAGGGTGCATAGAGTGGAACATCAATGGAGAGGATGGGCACAGGTAGACGGGTGGAGGGAGTGGTAGCGATGGAAATGGGGGGTAAGAGGTCTGGTTCAGATTGGGTGCCCCAAGCAGCAGTGTGACATTCATTCCAACCAGCTTGGGCGGTGGAAGACATGGTATCTAAAGGTGACGAGGAGAAATCGGACAAAGAAATAGAGGAGGGAGTAGATGAGGTAAATTCGATGGCTATAATAAAGGACTAGGTTGCAGAAGGTTTTGAACGACGTGGTGTTTTCTTGGTAGATGATGGTGGAACTGAAGAAAGAGGGAAAACAATGGGGTGAAGCTTTTTATAACTGGAGAGGAGGGATTTTGCGTGCCACAACTCCAACTCGGCAATCCACAAGTCTTCTTTGGCAGAATATCCTTTCCATTGGATTAGGAACATATGGCGTGATGAGGTTCCGCAATGGTGTAAGATCCATTCTATTTCATATTCCTCTTCACCTTCTACAAGTTCTGAGGGTGGTGCAGGGAAGTTTTTCCCATGGACAGAGTTCTTGTGGTAAGGGGTAAGGAGTAAGGCATGGAACGTGTTGTGGATCTTCCATGTTTTGGGGAGGCATAACTTGTAAGTGATTGGAGATAGAATCTTGGTAATGGTAAAGGATCCTTCATGTTTCGGTGTGAACTTGAATGAGTCATGATGCAGCGAAGGTTCCTGGCTTTGAGCCAGACCCTATCTCTGAGGGCAAAGGGGACAAAGCGACAGTTGGAGCATGAGGCCATGACTTGTCTGGCGAGCTCATGGGAGGCAAGGGCTTCATCGCACGTGGCAGCAAGGTCCTTGAGACAGGTTTCAACTGCAGGGATGTTGGTGTCAGGGATGACGAAGGGTAGGGCACAGAGCTCAAAGCTGAGAATTAAAGAGAAGGGAGATTTATTGGTGACAGAATGAGGGCAGTGATTGTGTGCGAATTCAGCGTGGGAGGTCAGATCAGACTATGAGGTGGGGTTGCTTCCACAGAAGATCTGAAGGTACATTTCTACTTCTTGGTTCACATGCTCGGTTTCTCCATCAGACTGGGGGTGATAGGTGGTAGACAAGGAGAGGTCGTAGCCTAAGAGTTGTCCAAGTTCTCAGGCGAAGGCAGAGGTGAATTGTGGATCACGATCTGAAATAATTTTGTCATAGAGTCCAAAGCGGGTGTATACTTTGTGGAAAAAGAGGGATGCTACACCCTCGGTGGTGATTGTTTTCTTTGTAGAGCAGAGAATTACCCCCTTACTAAGTCCATGGTCGACCACGACCAAGAGAGAATCAAAGCCAGAGGACATGGGGAGGTCAGTGATAAGATCGCATGAGATCTGCTGGAATGGACAGGAGCAGGAAGATTTGATTGGGGCAAGAGGAGGAATGGTGGGATGTGTGTTCACTTTGTTCTGTTGGCAAAGGGGACAGCCTTCAATGTATTTGCATACGTATTGAGCAAGGCCAGGCCACCAGAACTCGGCAGCGACGAATTGGCGAGTTTTCAGATAATCAGGGTGACCAGCAGTAAGATGATCGTGACAATGCTCCAAGATGGAGTGGCGAAGAGAATCAACAGGGGGTACGTAGACATGGTCTTTATAAGTGAGGACACCAGCCTCAAACTGCCAATCTGAGAGACGAGACCAAAATGCAGGGGGAATCTTCCCATCCAAGGCTTGGAGGGCCTGCAAAATGAGGGGATCATCTTTTGAGGAGGAGGCAATGATGTCATTCAGAGAGAAGTCAATGAGGCAAACGAAAAGGGAATCAGGGAGAAGGACCATGTTATCATTGTCAGGGATATCAGGGCAGAGGTCAGAATGGTGGGAAAGGGCGTCAGGACTGGCCAGGAGTTTACCGGCCACATGAACGATTTTAAGATTGAAGTCAGAAAGATCAAGGAGCCATCAAGCTTGACGACGATTCAGGTGTTGTGCCTGACGGAAGTATGTGAGGTTTTTGTGGTCCGTGAAGACCTGTACTGGGAAAGGGGAACCATAAAGGTAGTGTCGCCAAGTTTTCAAGGTGCAGATGATAGCGAGGAGTTTGTGATCATAAATGTCATAGTGAAGCTCCGCTGCTGAGAATGTCTGAAAGAGATAGGAGCAGGGGTGCCAGTCACCATTGGAATCGGTTTGGAGGAGGATAGTGCCAGTGGCATACTTAGAAGCATTGGTAGCGATGGTGAAGGGAGCGGAGAGATCAGGAAGTCAAAGGATAGGTTTGGAGAGAAAGAGCTATTTCAGTGACTGGAATGCTTGTTCACAATCAGGTGTCCAGGACCAGGTGAGATTTTTCTTGGTTAGATCCAAGAGGGGACAAGCAATGGTGAAATAATCTGGGATGAACCGGTGATAGAAGTTGGCAAAGCCAAGGAAAGAGTGTACTTCCTTGACTTTAGTGGGCACCAGCCAGGAGGTGATCCCATCAAGTTTAACAGGATCCATGGCAATTTATCCAGGTTGAACGATCATGCCGAGGTATTCTACTTCCTTGGTGGCAAAGTTACACTTGGAAAGTCGGAGGCAGAGGTCGAGGTCTTGCATTCATTGAAAGACACGTTTGGTATGCTCCATATGGGTGGTATTGTCAGGGGAGAAAATAAGGAGGTCATCCATGTAGATGATAAGCCATCCTTCAGCAATCATATCTCTGAATGAGTCATTCACGAAACATTGAAAGATAGCAGGAGAGTTGCATAGACCAAAGAATATAACGGTTGGTTCGTACAGGCCCTTGTGTGTAATGAAAGCGGCCTTCCATTGGTGTCCATCCTTGATGCGAACATTGTTGTAGCCCCAACGGACATCGAACTTGGTAAAGACCTTGGCGTCTTTGAGTTTATCGATGAGGTCGGAGATAAGCAGGAGGGGGTATGCATCGCGAATGGTATGTTCATTCATGTAATGGTAGTCTTGGCATGGACGGAGTTTACCATCCTTCTTCTTTACAAAGAAGAAAGGAGAGGCTTGGGGAGAATTCGAGAGATGGATCTTTCCCGAGTGAAAGTTTTCCTTGAGAAAATCATCAGTTGCTTTTCGTTCTTCAGGGGACAAGGGGTAGAGTTTCCCAAATTTGGGAACGAAGGACTCATTGAGGGTGATCTCATGATCATAAGGATGAGAAGGAGGTACATGGTCAGTAGTGTCCTCCGAGAAGACTGAGGCATAGGCGGAGTATTCTTCAGGGAGAATAGGAGGTGGTTTCACCTTTTCGGTGGCAGCGGTGAGTTCAGTGGAGGTGATTTTTCTACACAAGGGGGAGCTGAGGGGAGCAAAGCAACAAACACCACAAATGACGTGGTTGATGGTTCGGTTCTCCTTAGCTCGAAGGAGATAGTCTCTTGGATCACTGAAATTCATATATGAGTAGAGACAATCCTGAGCATCAGGAGTGATGGTGGTGTGACAAGGGATTTTAAATGGGGTTGCGGATGGGGGGCGGAAGCAGGAGTCATGGCGATGGGAGTCAGCGACATAGGTGGAATATAAGTCTTTTGATTGATCACAAGACTTGTCAATGGTGAGGGTTTGGGACTTCCAATCGATAACAGGATTAGTTGAGCGTAGCCAGGGAAGGCCAAGGATAAGATTTTCCTTGCTGCAGGACATGACATGAAAGAGGACCTTTTGAAAGATTCCTTCGATGTTGACATAGAGGGTACAAGTGTAGTGGATTTCACCATTCTTATTCGAGGATTGGTCAACATTGTGTGCTAGGATAGGGACGTTGAGTTTGGTGGTGGAGAGGTGGTGCTTCTGCACAAACATCCAGTCGATGCAGGAGATATCTGCACCGCTGTCTACAAGGGCACGGGTGTCAATGACTTTCATCATGTGCAAGGGTACCACAAGCTACAAAGGAATACGCATAGATTTGGCAGATTGTGATACAATTACAGATGCACACATAGCTCTAGGGGATTCTTGTGTTGAACAAGGTCTCTGTTTCAAAAATCCCACTTGGTGGTGGAGAAGTGAACCCTTCCAACAGTTTCATCTTCTTCATCATCCTCTACTTCTTCCAGCTTGGGGAGGTTTTCTTCGATGCATTGGACCTTCTTCTTTGAAGCTTGGGATGTGAAATGAGGGCAGGCATTAGAGGCATGTCCAGATTTACGGCAGTGGAAGCAGAGGTTCTCCTTCATGCATCGCTTTCGTTCTTCTGGAGTGAGCTTTCCTACTTTGATAGCATCAACATCCATGGCATTTGGATCACAAGCAGAAGAGGAGGTGGACGGTTGAGAGAAGGAAGTGGTGTTTTGGAGGGGATTGTGAGAGCGGGAGATGACTAGGTTGGCAGTATTCCATTGGGCCTGGTACTGGGTAGCATGCTGATACCATTCATCAATGGTTTTGGGGACAGTATCCATAGAATAGATGCAGCGAGTGAGCGCAGGAGGGATTCCGGCTCCGAAGTACAAGATGAGAACATTTGGGTCAATAATCTTGGCCTGAGCAACATTGTTGTGGAACTGGGCGATGTATTCAGTAAGAGAGGGTTTGTAAGATCCTCCCTTTTTCTTCTGAGTCATCTGCTTGGTTGAAAGCCAAGCGATGGCATTATTGACGGAGTCATAGTGTTTGAAAGCAGCCTTGAAGAGCTTGATAAAGTCTTTGAAGGTCCCCATCTTGATATCTTCATCGTTGTTGATAGAGTTTTGACAGAAAGTCTGGGCCCAGGTAGAGGCGGATCCTTTGGTTATGAATGAGAGGGGAAATGCGATTTTCTTTGCATCAGAGGAGTATACTTCCTTGCTAACCTCCAGATAGAAGTTAACTGAAGTGAGCCAGGGCATGGATTTGGAATAAGAGCCATTGAAGTGCTTAGGGGATGTGATGTGAAGCTCTGTGGATTTGGACATGGGTGGTAGTTGGATGGGAGTGGGAGAAGGAGAAGTGGGGTTAGGGGGTAGTGAGAGAGCTGTTCGCAGATGGAGGGATAGGGACAATGTTTGATCCTCGTCTTCGGGAGAAGGAATGAGGATGTTAGGCTCTGAAAAGTTATCTTCGAGGCTGGAGTGGACGGAGGGTTCTGGTGAGGTTTCGATGGGGTACAGGGCAGAGGGTTGTCATCTTAAATGATGGGAATCAGGGTTATGAGGTGGTCGAGAAATAGTGGGCGGTTCACAGCGATGGTGACTGTAAGGGAGAAGCTAGATCTTTTGTTATGCTTGGTCTAGGTAGAAACAAGCGTAGCCTCTGTGAAACAAAGACAAGAGTGCCGTTAGAATAGATGGCCAGGAAACAAGGATATCATTGTGATTAAAGGTCTCAACAATGAACAGGGCGAGGGATACTGCTTCGAGGTGGCAGTTGCAAATGTCGTCGGATCGATTGTCGAAGCGACTGTAATACAGTCAATTGAAGTGTTACTAGTCAAGCATCCAGTCAAGAGGAGGACGAAGACTCGCAGAAGTACTTCCCACTGAAGGGTTGTCAAGAGATGGGCTAGATTGCAAGGTACACGAAGTACAGAGGAAATCAGAGGAGATCTAGCTTAGGGAATATGGACGGTATGGAAGGGTTTATATAAGTACAGGGAAATGAAGATGACTAAGCGAATAGAACACCATAAAACATGGTGGAAGAAGATGAGTCATAATGCACAGCTGCAATGAGTCAGAATGAGTAATGTGCAGCAAGATGACAAACAGAGATGAGTAATGAGGGAAATAATGACTAAGGTAGATGGGTTAAGGGTATTATGTCATCATAGAAGAAAGAAATGGCTGAGGTGTGGTTTGAACACAGGGCTTGGTAGTCTGTAGTGAAAATAAGCAAGAGAAAGGAAAGGAACAAGTAAAACATAACACCTAGGGCTACCCTGGCTTTAAAAAGTCAATCCAGTGATCAATTGGGGCAAGAAAACCATTACTATTAGAACCTCTTGCGACGAAGCAGATGAGCTCAATGCTTTCTACAACCAAGACCACCTTCGACACATTGCAAAGCTCCGCCCC
>JBBPMR010000987.1:0-12877 GCA_038090415.1 Rossbeevera mucosa | reverse complement strand
CTGTACTTATATAAACCCTTCTGTATCACCTGTATTCCCCAAGCTAGATCTCCTCTATTCCTCTGTACTCTCTCGTACCTCGTCAATCTAGCCTCATTTAACCTTCCCTCCTGGGGTGAATCTCTGCGTGTCTTCGTCCTACACTTGACTGGACGCTAGACTTGTAACACTTCACTAGATCGTGTTACAGTCGTCTCTACAATCGATAGAACGACCTCTGCGACCGCCACTTCCACGCGGTAACCTCTCGACACTCGTCTCCCTTCGTTACTAAGAGGCTACGCTCGTCCCTACCCGGGCCAAGCGTAACAGAGAGTAATATCGAGGCAGGGGAATGGGAAATGGATGGTTTGAAGAGTGGAAGGAGTGCCTAGATCCCCTGGAATGTCATGATAAGGAGGAGAACAAAGAGGAGGAGAGGAGAAGAGGGGGTGCATCTGTGGAGAGGATAGCTTTGCTTGATGTGGCCTGGTTGGCATCTGAAACAGGTGGAGCATCTGTAGTCAGGACAGTTAACTCAAAAGTGGCCTAGGCATCTGCATTGGAAGCATGAGGAGGAGAAGAGAGAATGTCCTTAGGGAAAAGGGTGACTTTTTGCACCACATTGTTGTTCCAATTCAATAGAGTCCAAGGCAACAGATTCTTTGATGCTGGAGGAAGAGGAGAAGGTAGAGGGGACTTTGGGGCTAGGAAGGTGGTGTTGATTTCTTCATAGTCATCTTGTTATAAAGGAGGGATGGTTTCAGAGCTGTGGAGGGCTTTAATGCAATTGAGGGCCTCGATCTCAGTAGGATTGAGTGGAGAGAAAGATGTGGAGGGGGTGGGAGAAATCTTGAGGAGGCCAGTTGGAGAGACTGCTCCAACCTCTGTAGGAAAGGAGAGGGGGAGTCTGGAAGAGCAGGGGGATGAAGGGAGGGGCGAGGGTTTGGTGGCCAATTCAGCCAGAAACTGATCTATGTCATCAATGAACTCCATTATTCCTAGCTGATGCATGGCAGAGAGGAGTTTCTCTTTGATGGCTGAGTGGAATGCAGACACTTGAGAGGCTAGAAATGCCATGCTGCATTCAGAAGAGGCAAGCATAGCATTGACAGTAGGGAGAAGGTGGGAGGAGGTTGAGGGGGGAGTATATTTATGTGGATGAGAATGAGGTGGTGTATCCTTGAATCCTGAAGGTATGCCCTGAGGTGATGAATGGAGGGGGAGGAGAGTTTGTCATTTTGGAGACACATGGCATAAGTGGAGATGTCCACAGCAAGGACAGGGTGAGAGGAGGAGACAAGAGGAGGGGATTCAGGGTGCCAGAGGATGGGGATGTCATTGATTATGAAGGTGGAAAGAGGAATATCAAGTTCCAAAGGGCCTGGGTAATCTGACAGAGGAACATCACTTCTAGGAATATCAAGGGTAGGACTTGAAGAAGGAGGCAAAAGTGGTGGGGAGATAGGAGGAAGGAAAGATACAGTGGAAAGGGATTCTGCAGAGACATTGGACATATTTCTTGGAAGGGGGGGCGATGGTGGTTTAGGAGGAAGGAATGTGGAAAGGAATTCTGCAGAGACATTGGACATATTGCTTGGAAGGGGGGGTGATGGTGGTTTAGGAGGAAGGAATGTGGAAAGGGAAGACAGAGAGATGGAGTTTTTTATAGGCAAGGAGAGTGGACTTGGCATGTTTTAATTTCTACTTAGAGAGCCAAGTGTCTTCTTCAGCAGTATATCCCTTTCACTGGATCAGGAATATGCAGTTCCTGGCAGAGCCCCAGTGGTGTAGAATCTGCAGTATCTTGTATTCTTCTTTGCCTTCTATTAGATCTGGGGGTGGAGCTGGGAAGTTCAGACCATGTATGGAGTTTTTGTGATAGGGCGATAAGAGGAAAGCATGGAACATATTGTGAATGCTCCACATTTTGAGGAGACGGAGGTGGTAAGTGAGGGAAGATAGGACTTGGGTGATAACAAAGGGTCCTTCTTGTTTTGGAGCAAACTTGGAGGAGGTGAGGAAACATTTCAAGTTCCTGACTTCAAGTCAAACCTTATCTCCTTTGGAGAATGGCTTAAATCCTGGCCATGATGTGCTTTCATAACCTGTCTAGCAAGTTTGTGAGTAGCTAAGGCCTTGTCTTGGGTGGCAGTGAGGGATTTCAAGTGGGATTCTACTGTGGGGAGGTTGGTCTCGATGAGAATGGTGGAGAGGGGGCAAGGGTTGAAGCCCATCATAAGAAGGAAGGTGTTACAACTGGCCTGGGTAGGGTCAGTTGTAGACTCGATGGGTACTAGGCTGGAGCTGAGGGGGTCTGAAGGGGAAGGCCTAAGGATGACTAAGGCTAAGGGTTACCTTGAGAGCTTCACAATGAAGCATAGCACAAGGGTTTGGACTGAGGAGACCAAAGGGGAAGGCCTTGTGTCGATGAAGGACTAGAGTAAGGAGCGCATGCTCAGAGGGCCTAAGGGCGATGCCAAGAGCAGGTATATTTCGAGAGTATCCAGTGATAATCAAGTAGCTCTAGCTTAGTGTTACAAAGAGGAGTGTCTAGGGTTTAAGTACCAAGGAGATGGAATATCATGGAACATGATGGAAGGGGAATGTGTCAGCCACAGTAAGAATGAGTCATGAAGACTGTGGATGAGTAAGAGTACACTAAGCAGGTGACAAAGCGAATGAATCAGCATGAGTAATAGAGATGAGTAATCCACAGTCATGGAGGAGTCAGGAGGACTGCAGATGGCGGAAGTATTGAGAGAAAATGATCGATAAGAGGAAAGCATAGTGATAAGCATTAATGAAGTGAGAAAGAAGAAGAGAAAGGAAAAGAGTAGGGGAAAGTCGTAACAGAAGGGAGATTTGCTGGTAATGGAGTGAGGGCAGTGGTTGTAGGCAAATTCTGCATGTGTGATCCAATCAGCCCATGAGGTAGAGTTATTGCTGCAAAGATCTGAAGGTATGTTGGATTATGAACTCCACTCCTTTCCATTGGTAATCTCTGAATCCAACATCCCTGCAGTCAAAGCAAGACTCCAGAAACTCTCTGCTGCTCAAGACAAGGCTCTAGGCTTCCATGAACTAGCTTGCTAGGTAATGAAGGCTTGATCCACCAAAACCTTCAAACCCTTTTCAAAAGGAGACAAAGTCTAGCTGGAAGCCAGAAACCTTCGTTGCTCTCTGGCATCCCCAAAACTTGTCACTAAGCAAGAAGGGTCCTTCACCATCACCAACATTCTATCTCTAATCACCTACAAACTCCATCTCCCCCAAACCTGGCATATTCATAATGTATTCCATGCCTTTCTCTTATCCCCATATCACAAGAACCTTGTCTATGGTCCCAACTTCCCTTCACCCCCTCCTGATCTCATTGAAGGTGAAGAAGAGTACAAAATCAAGAAACTTGTGTGACACAAGGAACCACCACAGAAATGCCACTTCCTGATCCAATGGCAGGGTTACTTGGCCAAAGAAGACTCCTGGATACCTGACAGTGAACTCAAACATGCCAAAACAATTCTGAATGCTTACAAAAAGGCCCATCCTTCTGTCTTTCCTCAAACCAACAAAGCACCTACTCGTCACTAGCATTTCCTTCAAAACTATGGACTCTCTTATCTTTGGCTCCTCTTCCAGCTCCCCTGTAGACCTCCCCTTCACCCACCATCTCCTCTCCTTCTCAGAGGAAGGAAACATCGACCTCACAGACTCTCAACTCCATGATTTCAGACTAGCCCCCACATTAGACCTTCTCTTCGACACAGACTTCCCTCTCCACCTTGCCAGACAGGCATTCATGCAAAACCTGTCTTTCCATCACCATAAACCACCTCCCTTGCCCCTTCATAAGGTCAGAGAACCTCCTCATCCATTTTTTCACCTCCATTCTTAAGAAAGTCACAAAGACCCAAGCTCTTGCCCTTCTTCCCCTCCTAGACCAGTTAGGCATGGTTGATACCCTTTTCCATGCTGATACCATCCTCCATCAACCTCATTGCCTCCTCAACAGACTAGCTGATGCTCTTATCCCTCGGTTGGATTTTCATAATGACACTTCCCTAGATGTTTCTACCACCCCTTCCACCAGCTCTTCACCCCTAGACTCTGAAGAAGAACAAATGCTTGCTCGAGTCAGGCAGACTTTGATCAAGCGGAACAACAGGAAGTTCTAGATTGCAATGAGGTAGTTCTTTCTCACAATCATCTTGACTATCCCTCCACCTGCTACATGTGCCATCATCAAGGCCACAAATGAATCAATTGTAAGCACTACCAATGCCCCCTCTGCCTCATTACTGCTCCTGGCCACCCATAGGCACATTGTCCCAACCATCGACCCCTTCCTGTGCCTCCTCCCAACTCTTGTCACCACATTTGTCACCCTCGATCCACCTCCTCTGCCTCTTTCTCTCAGCAATCCTACCACCACCACCTCTCTTAAGTCTCTTCTCCAGTCCAGGAGGAGTTCCACTGGTGGAATCATATTACTGAAGGCAATCAAAGGTGGGAAGATGACCATGCCAAGACCTGGGGCCTTAACAACGATGAACCTTCGAATATGATGATGTAGCCATCAGCAATGTGACTGGATCCCCAAGGATGTAGAAATGTCAGGGACTTTTCATCTACTAAAGGGGTAATGTTATGATTCATATGGACCCCCCTCTCTTTTCTTTCTTCATCTATGTTCCCCTTTCTAAAGGCAACCTTTGACAGTGTCTAGGTGCTGCACTCGAAGCAAAACTTAAGAAGAGAGTTGTTGGCAAAGGGAATCCAATGAGAACAAGACTGGCTTGTTCCATTGCTGCATTCAAGTATATATACTACAGTACATGAGGTGTCCATAAGAACAATGCTATGCTAAGGCTATACTACATGTGTCTACGGTGAGGCAAGGCTTTGCTTACCATGTTGCAAAAGTGAGATAAGGCTATGTGGAATAGAAGAAAAGCATGCCTTGCTAATAACTCATGTAAGTCTAGATTGTGATGTCATAGTGACATCATATTATGTAATGCAATGTGATAAGATAAGATAAAGGGTTGAGCGCTTGTACTACATTTTAAGGTGCTTTGGACTTGTGCAAAAGAAAAGAAAAGAAATAGGTGTTATAGGCACTAAAGCGAAAAAGAACTAGGGACAACTAGCATTTGCAACATTACCTCCCTTCTAGGGAGGAGATTCCAGATCCTCAGAGTCACTAGGCCAAGCATGAGCACACTCTGGTGAGAAGATGGATTTGATTTCTGATTCATTATCATAAACCATCTGAGTGCATTGCTAATGATTCATATCAAAAGTATTCAATGCTTCCTAAGCATTTCCCAAATCTTTTACTATGACCCAAGTGTGATCACTTTCTTCATATCCTTTCCAGTGTACCAGATACTAGAATCCACATTCTCTTTTCCTTTGATCTACAATATAATCAACTTTGAACTCTTCGGTATCCTCATCATTGACCACCACTGGACTGGGGCATACAATGAGTTGACCTGGCAAGGGCTCTAAGTATGGTTTCACCCTTGAAACATTTACCGTAGGGTGAGCACAGCTACCACTAGGTAATGCCAATGTTATGGCATTTTTATTTGTCAGATCAAGGATTTTGTAAGGACCTATTCATCAATCATTTAATTTAGGGCAAGATCTAGTTGAGCCTAACAAGAGATGTTCAGAACTCAGCCACACTTGATCACTTATCTTGTAGGGGGGTGCTTCTGAACGATGACAATCAATCTGTTCTTTGATCCTCTCATGTGTTTGTTCCAATGCTTGCTTGGCTTTTTTGCAATTTGATTGCATCTGAGATACTAAGTCCATGGCTGAAGGGGCTTTGGACGTTACTGCTTTGAAACCAAGTCTAGATTCAAAGGTTTTGTTCACTTGGAATGGAGAAAACCCTGTCACTGAGAACTGAGTATTATTATATGTAAACTGGGCAATTGCTAAGAGTTTTGTCCATTTATCTTGTTTTTCTAGGGTGTATAGTTGCAGGTACTATTGCAACTCTCTGTTCACCCTCTTGGCTTGACCATCAGTTTGCAGATGGTAAGCTGTTGACATTTTTCTTTGGATGTTCAACATCCTGCAAAGATTCTCCATTACAAATGAAGCAAACTGGAACCACAGTCTGATACATTCAAATCAGGTAGTCCATGGTGTTTCCATACATAATCCATGTACAACCTGGCTGTTCCTAATGCCATTATCTCTTTGGTTGTGGGGATTAACATTGCTTCTTTCGAGAAATGATCTACTATGACTAATATGATATCAAAGCTGTTGCTTTTCGGCAATCCAGTGATGAAATCTGTGCTAACATCTTTCCAGGGTCCAGCTGGAACTTCTAATGGCATTCCTTTACTGCTAGGCATTGTGTTACTCGGCTTCATGTGATCACACAGATCACAATGATGTATGTATTCCGTGACATCATTTCTCAAGTTGGGCCAATCATATGAACACTTGATTAGCTCCAAGGTCTTTTCCACTCCTTTGTGACCAGCTAAAAGATGGTCATGGAATTGCATGATAATTTGGGTCCTTAACGACTGTGGTACCCATACTTTGTTGGTGTAGGGCCATAGCTCTATATGGAGAACTGATCCATCTGGTTTATCCACTTTGGAATGTGCAACTGCAAAGTCAAATGCATCACATTCAATGCGATACTGAGAATCATCATCCAGGTATGCTAGTACTGGTGCTGATATGAAAGCATGTTTGATACTTTTGAATGTGTCCTGTTAACTTTTGCCACAAGTCCAGAGTTGATCTTTCTTACTCCCTTTACATTAGCAGGTGGCTGCCACTCTGTAACCCCTTGGACTTTCTTCATGTCCATAGATATTCCTTGGGTTGATACAATCATCTGTAACATCTCTATGGATGTTTGTTCAAAGAAACACTTTTCTGGTTTCACAAATAGGTCATGTTTTCATTTTCTTAGGCATGCCAGCACTTCCCAAATGATTTTTCTATGTTCGTACTTATTGCCTGTTATGACCCTCATTTTTCACCTAAGTCTTAAGCATCCACATTATCTTATTTAAGTGTGTGTCTATCTTATCTCATCATATCAGATGTGATTAGTGCTCATAGATCTTATCAAGTCACGTGACATGGTCTAGACCAATGATGTCATATGATGTCATAACACATTGCATCAGCATGGCACACAGCCTTGCCTCATTGATACCTCATGGATCACCAAACCAGTGCTTCTCATGGCTAGTGCATGCTGAATGCATGGTAGCCTCATTATAGTCTAACTTATTATAGATATAGTACTCTCATGACCACTAGCTCACATGCTTACCCTAAACTACACCTCATGTAAAACATGTGTACCATAGTATATATTGAATGCAACACCAGCCAGACCCCTTAGTCTGTTCTGGTTAATTCCTGACCTAACCAGCCCCCCTCCCTTGAGTTTGCTTTGATTGTGGGTGATCTAGTGCACAATTCCTGTATAGATTTTGTCGTTGCCAACAAAAGAACAGACTCATCTTCTCACTACCTCACCCATCACTGGTACACATGACAAATTTTTTTTTACTTCATTGCTGTGGTATACTCAGACCCTAGACTCAAGGGGAATAGTATATAGCCTAGAAAGTACATCACGCCTCACTGGCTGAATTCCTTGATAGAAGCACCACTTGAGTGTAAAACAACCACACTTGGATAGCCGACCCTGAAATGTTAATCAGGTGGAGTACAAAGCTCCAATCTAAATTTTATTTCAAAGTAGAACTTTGTACATTTGCTTTGTGGGTCAGTAGTTCCAAATTGAGGGAGAGCGGCCCACTGTGTGCACTGTTTGAAAGACTAGAATCACAATTTCTTCTAGTCTAAATAAGATTTGCAGCCTTACAGTGCTAAAACTATGCTAAAGCCAAGTAATTCCCGGTTCCTTGACTTGTTTCAGCAAGCATCTGGGACTCATATATCCTGGTATTGCCTTTACGGAACGATTGGGTGTGTTGAGAAGGACTCTTTGTGAGATCCCCCTTGCCAACAAGGTATAAGTGATTGAGTCATTGGTCTCTTAGTGAGAATCACTTCATTCAAAATAGACTATCAAACCCTCTTCGAAAACTGCAATTCAGCAGTCCATTCCCGAGTACCCATTTCCTGTCTCCCTCTACTTGAGCCCAAGACCGATACAAACGACACAGTGTTTACCTGTGAAGAATTTACTCTAGAATTTAAAGGAGAGTGGCCTGAGTGGCTGCACAATTAATATCTTCAATTCTGCTTCCAAGATTCGCTGAGCCGAGCTGGACTGCGTTAGGGGCTTGGTGGGGCTTGGAGCTCGGCCTGGCATTTTGAAAGCCGTGAGCCAAGCCGGGCCGGGCCCCAGAAGCCCTGAAGCTGTGAAGGATTGCATGTCCCTGTTACCAGCAAGAGCTGATAACTATAAAATTCAATGCCAACAGCGACAGTGGTGAGGCCATCCGATGGAGCACCAACAATGACTTCGACGAGGCCGTGGCAACTGCCACGTCAGCCCGGGCATGACAACACGGACAGCGGTGCAACAACAATGCCAGTGCCACCACTGCCACCACCATGTGCTGTCCTGTCCTCACAGCTCGCTTGTATCTACCAATTCGTATACTCTGCACAGTCATGCACCTGCTCACCACACAAACATCGAAGAAGCTCTCAGAACCTTTGCCTCAAGTTCCCTCAACCTCCTACCGCTCAGCGACTCACACCGTCCTCTCACTCCGCTGCAGTGACTGCTCTCAGAAGGCTTCTGAGTTCTCGACCCCCTCAAAATTAAGCTCGGTTACAACCCTGCTATTCACTATGCGCAGGCATCTGCATCGAACTGACCCCATCTCAAGCGACGGAAGAGGGCTCTGCTTATCTTGACAAGTATAGCTGCAGGAGATAAGTTCATGGAAATTTGTCTTTGTTGTGAAATCACATCAATGGACCCATCAAGCTTAAAGGTCAGTTGTGCTATCCATTCACAACCGGGTGACACTCGGGTGTATGTACAGGTTTCAAGCCAGCTTCGTGGGTTTGCCCATGACTTGGTTCCTGGCAACTCTCTGAATCCCTATACACTGCAGTACAATATTCGACATGTGATGCAATGACCAACCAAAGCAAGGTAGTCATCTGCAGTAACACCGTCCTCAATGGTTCTGTTCATTTTGCTTAGTACTTTACAGATTTGAATATAAATGCTTTTTGTCTGGGCCATCTGGTGAGGAAGAATTCCATCAACGTTCCATGATACAGTGTCGGAATTTCAACAGAACGATCATACAGTAGGTGTTATTAGTACCCTAACAGGAGGAGTGAAACACTTGCAATAGCCCAAGAGCTTCTATGATCATAACTCTGGACTGGGTAGTAGCCTTGACTCACAAAACTTGGCATTCACACATACAAAAAGACTTGTCGGATAGTAGCATCCATACAAAATAGACCCTAGGCACCAATATGTATATTGTTACGATTCATGCGGACCCCCATTTCTTTTCTTTTTCCTTTCCTTCATTCGCTCTCTGTGTCTATCTCATTATCACCGTTTTCATGTAACACTTAGTCATCCGCAGCTTCCTTTGTTCCTTACTGCGGATTACCTACTCATTCCACTAGATTCCATAGTATTCTATGGCGCCACTTTTACAGACCAATCATGGTCCTTTCTATTGTTCTCTCTTTTACTTATAAGCGACTGGAGATCGCTCTCGTATCTCTAACCTTGACCTCCTCGAGTTCACCTTGTCATTCCCTCGAGTACTACCTCGAATATCCCTCCTCGAGTATCCTCCTAGATACGTCTTGGAATATATCCCTTGCTCTTTGAACCCTCTGTGTGACTTCGTCCTGCACTTGAAAGGACGCTTCAACCTCTGAGCTTTTAACCCAGCTTCATAGGTTGTCCTTGTCGCTCTCAACACTCAGTCTTTGATCCCTCGACCCTCGAAGAACTTCGTCGTCTTGATCCCTTCGACCCTCAAGACTTCCTCAGCCCCCTTGAACCTTAATCGTCTCGATCCCTTGTCCCTCGAGACCTCCGTGTCCTTGCTCTTCGCTCCAAGACCTTCTTCTCGAGGCTACACCTGTTCCTACCTGGACCAAGTGTAACATATATACAGAATCTACTGATCAAGCGGTACTACCGCAATACCATCCAATGAGTTCATCATCTTGTGCAGAGCAATTACTGATCGAGTATGATCCAACTGTCCATTTCCATTCAACATATTCTCATAAAACTTGGACATGATCTTGTTCGTCTCCACATCGTCTACAGCCCACATCGTCCCAATCACAGATCAGAACCCTGCAAACTGCATTGCCAATGCAAGGTGGATGACTTTGTCTGGACTCTCCTTGTCCCCAACTGTGGTATGACAGGCAGACAGGTAGGCAAACTCCGGGTTCTCTAACTTGCATTCCATGATTCATTCCATGGTGAACCGGCCATCATGAAGCCCAAATGCAGAGTCAAATGGTTGCTTTCTGTTTGGAATACCGTGACAGGCAAAGTGAGTGCGACGACGAGGCAACGACAAGGCGACGACAATGACGTGGCTAGCGTCTTGCGCGAAGCCACGGCCTGGGCCTAAGCCCTGGCTTTTGGGCCGAGCTGGGCCGTCTTTGGGGGCTTTTGGGGCTTGGAGCCCGGCCTGTGATTTCACAAAGCCTCCAGCCCCCTAAGCCGAGTCCAAGCCAGGGCTTTCAGGCCAGGCCGGTGATAAAGTGACAGCGCGCCATACGGCAGCAGCTGGTCACCTGAAGACTAATCTAGCAAAGGGCTAGACTCACCAAAGGTTCAGACAGGAGGTTGAGGTTAGCACGTAGTGGTTTGAGTATAAGATGCTATTAGAACTCAGATGTGGAGTTCAAATATATATACATGCGATTATGTAAGTACTACTATATGTGGAACGAACTACTGTTTATTCAACACTCCCCCTTGCTAAGCAGCTACTCTGAGCGCGTGAGCAAGTGAATGATTCTCCTATGACTGTGCTTTGTCGTAGAGAACAAGGCCAAGTTGGCGTCAGCAGTTGGTGAGTGCCTTAATACCAAGGTTCTTGGTACCTTCTACAAACAAAATCTCAATAAGGCCTTCCTTGACAAAGTCTTGGATGCCATGCCATCGGATATCGATATGTTTTGACCGACTTTCTGTGACAGGATTGTTTGCCATGAAGATGGAACCTTGGTTGTTGCCACAGATCGGAGTAGGCGTCATATTGTAGCCCATTTCTTCCATAAGTGTCCTAAGCCAAACTACCTGTTTGCTACAATCAGATAGGGCAACATATTCAGCTTCAGTGGATGAATAAGCCACACGAATTTGTTGGCGTGATTGCCAGCTGAAAATGCACCTGGCTAGTTTGATAAACCAGCCGCTCTGAGAGCGATGAGATAGTGAGTCAGATGCCCAATCTGAGTCAGTATATGCAATGAGACCAGCTCCTGAGGATCCATTAAATACAAGGGAATAGTGTCGAGTTCCGAGTAGATAGCAGCATATATAAAATGTGCGATCAAGATGTTCCTTAGAGGGTCTAGCAGCATGCTTTGAAAGAGAAATCACTGCGAATGCAATATCTGGGCGGGTTCTGAGCATTAAATATAGCAAGGAGCCAATCACTTGTTGAAAAAGTGTTCTAATCTGAGGGTCGACTGCGCCTTCGTAGGCAGCAGGTTGATACCCTTGTGGAAGTGGTGTGGGAGCCACACGAGCGTTGATGAGATTGAATCAGGTAAGGATTTTTTCTAAATAGGCGCATTGATCAATTAAGATTTTGCTGCCGTCTCGTTTTATGCTCATGTGTAGAAATTCTTTAGCAGGACCTAAGTCTCTGCATTCCCAGCACTTCATGAAAGCATCTTTAACCACTTTGACTGCTTTAAGGTCAGGTCCACAGAAAAGGGCATCATCGACATAGATAATAGTGACAATGTGAACATCTTTCACCATTCTGAATATAAAGATGCCAGCTTCAGACTTCAGACGTTCGAATCCGAGTTCTTTCATGGACTTGTTTAGAGTCTCCCACCAGGCTAGTCCGGCTTGTTTAAGGCCGTAGAGGGCACACTTTAAGCGGAGCACTTTATGCTCTTGTCCTCTGACTGTGAAGCCTTCAGGTTGCTTCATGTAGATATCTTCTTCAAGCTTGCCATATAAGTAGGCACTTCTAACGTCTAAAGCCTCAATGTGCCAATTTTCTAGAGAGGCCAGTGCAAGCATTAAGCGCACCATCTCAAACCTTACAACAGGGGAGAATATATTGTTGAAATCGATCCCTTCGACTTGGGAGAAGCCTTTCACTACGAGGTGGGCGCGTTTGCGGCCATCGGGTTTAATGTCAAACACCCAGCAATTGGCAATGACTTTGCAGCCTTTTGGTGCATCTACAAGTTCAAAGACTTGTCTTTCTCAAAGCATGTCGAGTTCTTTCTGACATGCATCTCTCCAATCCTTTTGCTCATGGGAAGGTAGGGTTTGTATGTCCCTATAGGTCCATTCCCTGTGTGGTTTGGTCTCGTTGACCGTTGATAATGCCTTGGACAGTAGGAACGTCACAAGTCCAGATCCCCCTTCGCGACATAGGTGCGCCATGTGATCTTTTTCATTAGAAGGAGGTGTGGCAGCAGCGGGTGTGTCGGGGAAAACACCAGGCATGGGTTGCGATCGTGCAGTACGATCCTCTTGCTCAATACAGTGACTCCAAAAACCGTTCCAATGTTTCACTCCAAACTGGAGCATGAAGTGCCCCGCAATCACCTGTGGGAATCTCGCTTAGCTTTGGTAAAGACAAACATAGTACAAACCCTTAGCTACAACTCTGTCCCCAGGGTCATGTGATTTGGCTCAGAGGCTCCAGAGATATATCCATTC
>JBBPMR010000986.1:2618-12882 GCA_038090415.1 Rossbeevera mucosa | reverse complement strand
TGTGTGAACCAAATCACATGACCCTGGGGGCAATGTCGTAGCTGAGAGTATGTACTATTTATACCTCCACCAAAGCCAACCGAAATTCCCACAGTACCTGGCAGTGTGCTCCACACATCACAGTTGAGGCAAACATGGAAAGGGTTTCTGAGGTCACTGTATGTCCCATAGTATGACTAAAGAAGAACATAACTACCCGATTGCCGATAAAGAAATGTTAGCAAATAATTCATTCTCTTGAACAATGGAGACATTATCTAGAAGGTGCTCGACATCAGTTTGAAGTTTGAACAGATCATAAAAACCTTATGTACTTTATGAAATCTCAAGATCTGAACAAGTGACAAGCTTGATGGGCACAATACCTCTCTTGTTTCGATTATTTATTAGTGAATAAACCAGGCACTGCAATGGGAAAAGCAGATGCCTTATCTAGAAGAGAAGACCATAGCATAGAAATAGAAAACGACAACAAAAATACCATCATGATAGATAGTTCAAAAATACGTAGTGTACAAGAAATAGAACTCTTCGATAGAATAAAAATAGAACATAAAAACATCACTGTAGCAGAAGGATCTGTTTACAAGAATGGTTTATGGGAATATGATGGTATGATGGAAAGATATAGATACCTAGGAATCTGCGTTTAGAAGTAATGACACAATTTCATGATCATCCACTCACTGGACACAAAGGCCTAGATAAAACCAAAGAATTGATAATGCACTACTATAAGTGGCCTGGCATGAAAGCTGATATAGAAACTTATTGCAAATCTTATGATCATTGTGCTTGAATGAAGCCTTCAAATATAGCTCCTGCAGGAAAACTGCAACCCTTACCAGTAGCATTGGGACCTTGGAAAGATGTCTCAGCTGACTTTGTCACTGGATTCCCGGAATCACATGGATATGATAGCATACTCGTAGTGGTGGATCGCTTCTCTAAAGAAGTAGCTCTTATCCCCACTACTAAATCTGTTACTGCACAGAAAACAGTGCAATTGTACAAAGACTATGTGTGGAAACACCATGGTTTGCCTGATTCTATTGTATCTGATCGTGGTCTGCAATTTGCTGGACAAATGATGATTGATCTTCTTACATTGTTGAAAATTGAAAAGAAAATGTCAACTGTCTATCACCCTCAAACAGATGGACAAACAGAGTGCATTAATAGAGAATTGAACCAATATCTCTGCCTGTTTGCCACAGAAAAGCAATCTCAATGGGTTGAATGGCTCGCTTTGGTGCAATTCAATTTCAACAATACAAAATCATCATCTATGGGATTTACTCCTTTTCAACTTACCAAGATGTTCGTCCCTCATATGGGTATAGAACCTTGCATAGTAAAATCGCCTGCTGCAGAAGCATTCATGTCAGATATGAACTCAAATTTGGAGTCTGCCAAGGCAAATCTTGAGAAAACTCGGGTCAAAATGTCACTTCAGGCTGATAAATCTCGATCGGACGCTCCTGCTTATGCAATTGGTGATCTGGTTCTATTGTCATCAGAGCATTTAACTATTGCAGATCAACCCTCTCGAAAGTTAACCGAGAAATGGATTGGACCTTATCAGGTCACAAACGTATATACCAACTCTGTGGAATTATTATTCCCTAAATCAATAACTGCTTGTAATATTGTGAATGTCTCACGTGTTAAACCATACATTGAACCTCTTAATGGACAGCCCACTATATGTCCTGGTCCTATCTCCGTTGATGATGAAGGTTACGAAGAATTTGAAATTGAATATATTGTGGATTCTCGTCCTATTGGTTGCGGTTTCCAATACTTGATCCATTGGAAAGGTTATGATGATTCCGATCATATCTGGAAAGCAGCTTCCTCTATTGCCAAACATGGAAAAGATGCTATAGCTTTGTTTTACAAGAAAAATCCTAGTGCTCCTCGGCGACTTAATATATCTCATGCCTTGTTCCAGGGTATTTTAATACCCCTGTGATTAACTTTACCTCTGGTTCCACTGAGTATTGAATGCCGTTCCTGGATGTCCACTTTCGGATGGCTTCCTTGCAGTTCTTATTTTGTGATCTGGAATCTCACTCTTAGTAGGGGGGTAATGTTACAAACCTCGTTCTTTAGCCTAGCTTTCAAATGCTCATCTTATCTTATCTTATCTTATCTAAGCGCGCACCAATTTCTTATCTCATCTTAGCGCTCAATCTTATCTTATCGTGTCACATGACTCAAGTCCAGACCATTATGACATCATACCTCATGGCTAGTGCATGCTAAACGCATGGTGGCCTCATGTTGAAGTTCTAGACTCCCATTCCCACAGTCATGTGAACACTTAGTACATATATAGTAGTTTATCTCATGGTGCATCATCGCTCACTAAGCACTTGCCCTAAAGTATGCCTCATGGCCGCCGCATGTAATGTAGTATATAACAATGCCAGTACCAGCCAGACACCTTAGTCTGTTCTGGTTGATTTCCCGACCTGCAATAGTCCCTTACTCCTAAGTCTTGCCTTTGATGGTGACCTAGTACCTTAACTGTATAGTTTTGGTTGTTGCCAACAGTACCTCTTGCAATCTAGCCATCCCTTGACCTTCCCTTCACTGGATGAACCTCTTGAAGTCTTTGTCCTACTTCTAACTGGACGCTTGACTTGTAATACTCCACTTGATTGTATCACAGTCGCTTCTACATTTGATAGAATGACATCTGTGACCACCACCTCAAAGTGGTATCTTCTCATCCTTGCTCACTGTGACCCTCATTCTCGGTGATACCTTTACCTCTTGAGTGTCTACTCTGATGATACCTTGAACCCTCCATCTCACAGAGGCTACGCTCGTCTCTACCCAGGCCAAGCATAACACGGAGCTCATGACTCTGGTATTTTTTTAGTTACTTGTAGGTAACTTGGTGATTGGTCTCTTCATGAGTATCATGTAACATAAGGAAAAGTAGAAACCACTCCACTACCCAAATAGTCAATCTGGATTTTGACGGCAACATTGTCGACTTTATTCTTGTAAACTTTAGCACCACTAGAGAAGTGCAACCAGTCCCTCAGTGGGAAGAAATAGTAGACCCTTGCATATTACCTTTGGAGCACAGACAGCTCCACAACATCACTGACCTCGACGATGCTTGGCCTTATTGGCTAAGAAAACAATTTCTTGATTCCCTTGTCAGCCAAGGACCACCAGTTGACGATCTTAGCAAAAAACACAGTTATGAAGCAACAGCTGAATTTGTAATCCATCACCCCCTTCCTCCCCCACAAGATGTCATTGACCAAGATTCTCGAACAAATAACTCTAATGAATGCCTGCCTAAGCAACCTGCAGGCAAAGAATCAGACATTGAAGGATTGGCTCTCCCAAGCTGAAAATGAGTCTGACATAGCACAGATAAGAGCAGAGGAGGCCACTGATGCCATAGATAGAGGGACAGTCTCTACAGCTGTCAACAAGAAGGTCATGATCATTTCTGATCCAGGGAGCTTTAATGGGACCTATAGCCATTTCAAGGAATGGTGGACCAAGATGGAGGTCTACCTCAAAATGAACAAGGAGGCTTATTTGAAGGATGAGCATAGAACATATGCCATGTTGGTCTGGATTGAATCAACTAAAGAAAAGGATGAAAACAGCATGGGTGCTTGGGCCTGCAATGAAATCAAAAAGACCAAGCAAGCAGCATATCGGTGGTCAGATCTGGCCGAAATCGAACGAATCTTGCAACAAAGGTTCACCATGGGCAATGAGCATGACCTGGCAGTAAGGCACCTCATGTCTATGAAACAAGGTTTCAAGGAGCGAACCCAAACATTCCTCACATGGTGGATTGCCAACTACAAGCAAGCACTGTGCAGTGATGCGATGGGAATCGCATTATTGGAACAATAAATTTGGTCAGAAGTCATACAGCCGATTTTCCTAGACAAGCAAAGGCAATACACCATGCCTGAATATGTAATGGTGATCCAAGAATATGCTGAAGCCATTGAGTCCTTTGAGACTCGCAGCAAGATCCCTATGCCCTATAGTCCAAGAAGGGAAAGGAATCCCAATGCAATGGACATCGATGCTGTTAAGAAGGTGCCCCAGGGGTGCTTCAATTGTGGCAAAGATGGACATCATGCCAAGGATTGTCATGCACCATACACAAGGTGTGCCGAATGCAGCTGGAGCCATAATCAGCACAAAACGGGATGCTCTAAAGCAACTCATTCTCACAGTATAGCCGGCCAGCAAGACACAGTTAAAGAAACGTCACCCAGGGCTGTGGTTGAGGGGTCATCCAGAAACTCCAATAAAGGAAAAGGACATATGAGGGTCCTAAAAGACATGGATTTCAAACAGGCAAGGGCCTACTTTCATGACTTTGAAAACACCCAGGGAAAAGAGTAGAAATGGACATGTCAGGTAGTGTATAGTGTTTGAAGGTCTGGTCCCAGGACCGGTCCTAGAGTGGTCCTAGGACCAGACTGGACCGCTTAGGACCGGTCCTACCAGTCCTGGTCCATGGGTTTTATAATTATCAGTCCAGTCCTCAGATTTTGACTTAATCAGAAGAACCGGTCCCAAACCAGTCCAAGACTGGCCCTTCAGCTAACTAACTATACAACCATATTAGCACTATTCCTTCATGTTTGCACAAATTTATTCATATTTCTCCTTATTTTTCTGAACAAGGTTCACTTATATTAAAGTAGATCTACTTATATTATGACATGTCAGATTAAAATAATCATATCTACATGGGGTTCCAGCCAATTCATTTCATCTAGGGGGCAGTATGGTAGTATTTGGTATGTACTACCACCCGGATCACCAACACCAAGCCTGGTTTTTGGTCTATGCACAGTTACAGATTCACCTTTATGATGTACTAGCTGATATACATATATTACGCAATGTTGAATTAGAATAGTCATATTTCCATGGGAATCCAGCCAAACCTTTTGGTCTAGGGGGTGATAAGGTAGCATTTGGTATGTACCACAACCTGGGTCACCAACACTAAGCATGATTGTTGGTCTACGTAAAAGTATAGATTCACTCATATCATATACTTACAGTATATTATGACATGTTGTGTGTCACTGGCCATATCTCCATGGACTTCGAGCCAGATCTTTTGGTCTAGAGGGCGATTTTGTAGTGTGTAGTATGTACTACAACCTGGTCCACCACCGCTAAGCATGATTTGCAGCCCATGTGTAGTTGCAGACTGGATTTGCAAAAGACCGGTCCAGGACTGGTTCTAAATCATCAGGGATAATTTAGGACCGGTTTTTTGCAGTCCTGGTCCAGTCCTAGTGATTTCCCCTTTTGGTAGGACCAGTCCCAGTCCAGTCCTGCCCAAAAAAGGCAAAAGACTGGACTGGGACCGGACTTTTAAACACTAGTAGTGTACCATCTTCTCCTCAGAAAATTACATAGTTCTTCTTTTGCTTCTGATTTGTGGTTGTGACGCCAAGACAGTGCTCGACCATTCCTTTCTTCTTCTTTTGTAGAATGTAATCTAGATAGTAATTGGGAAACCATAGATGAAAACCCAAAAATACATAGTGTAGATAGTTTAGTTCCAGATACCGTGTATGATATAAGAGAATTGGCCAAAATGGCCAAGTGTTGGCAATGACCAAAACTATACAGTTAAGGCACTAGGTCACCACACAAAACAAGGCTCAAGGGATGAAGGGACTATTTTGTTGAATGAACATTAGTTTGTTCCATATTTAGTAGTACTTACATAATCATATGTATATATATTCGAACTCCACATCTGAGTTCTAATAGCATCTTGTACTCAAACCACTACGTGCTAAACCTCAGCCTTCACTCAGAACCTTCCGGTGAGTCTAGCCCTTTGCTAGTTAGTCTTCAGGTATAAGCACTGCCATATGGCGTGCTGTCACTTCATCAGGTTATGAGCCCTGGTAGCCAAAGCAGTACCTTGCACCTTTATGGCTGCAGTACCTGCTAGCTCCAGAAGGTTCACTGCTGCGCAGAAACACTGCATGCAGAGGTTGTAAACCTACACCATCATGCTTCATTGCTGCATGGTTTTGTACCTCCAGTAGGGGGAAACTATGCTGGTTCATTATGCTGACTAGTTCATGATTATAGAACCAACAATGTCTCACTCCTCTGCCATTACCATCCCTGTCTTGTCTGGTGCCAACTGGGCCCAATGGTGGCCCATTGTGTCCTCCTACATCCGGTCCACAGGTTGCACCTGGGTGCTCTCAGTTGCAGCTCCCACCTTTAACCCCAAAGCCGCTATGGAGGACATCAACTTTTGGATCACCTGGAACAAGGCAAATGACACCATTGCCAGCACCATCAAACTCTACCTCTCTGAACCCCTTCGTAACAAATATTTCTCTCAAGACAATGCCACCGCCCTCATTGTTGCTCTCAAAAAGGAGTATGATATTCCCAGAATCACCAGGGCTTTTGCGCCCTTCAAAGAGCTGCTCGACACGAAGGTGGCTCAGTCTTCCCATTCCGCTCCCTCCATTAACAAAGTGAAGAACCTTTTCTCATGTCTCGACGATGCAGGATATAAGCTTTCTGATAAAATCCAGGTGCTGCTTTTGCTTGCCAAGCTCTCCCCCTCTATGGATGTTGTCGTGCAGATGATTGCACAGAAGAAGAACTCTGCCAGCAAGTTCATCAATTCTGCTGTAGAAGATATCCGACAGGCTGTGGTCTTATCATGGAACCAGCGCCAAATGAAGGATACCCCTCAGGCCCACAAGATTAGCACTGTCAAGCACAAAGGTGGTGACCCAAAGTTCAAACAGCAGCAATTGTCAAACGATGATAGCACTAAGAAGAACAAAGGGAGACGAGGCAAGTGTTACGCTTGGCCCGGGTAGGGACGAGCGTAGCCTTTGTTAGACGAAGGTGGGCGAAGGTCGGAGGATACCGCGTAGAGATAGCGGTCGCAAGGGTCGTTCTATCGAATGTAGAGACGACTGTGGCACAATCAAGCGAAGTGTCACAAGTCTAGCGTCCAGTCAAGTGTAGGACGAAGACACGCAGAGGGTTCACCCGGTGAAGGGAAGGATCAAAGGGGCTAGATTGTCGAGAGGCAGAGAAGTACAAAGGAGATCTAGCTTAGGGAATACAGACGGTATGGACGGTTTATATAAGTACAGGGAAATGAAGATGACTAATCAGATGGAACACCATGGAACATGGTGGAAGGAAGATGAGTAATCCGCAGTGTGAAGATGAGTCAGAATACTGCGGATGAGTAATGGTTACAAAGAAATGAGTAATGCGCAGCATCGATGAGTCAGGATGAGTCATGATGAATAATGCGCAGCATAGATGAGTCATGAGGGAAATGATGACTAAGGTAGATGAGTCAAGGGTATTATGTCATCATAGAAGAAAAGAAATGGCCTAAGCGTGGTTTGAACGCAGAGACTCTGTAGTCCATAGTGAAAACAGGAAAGAAAAGAAGAAAGAAAACGATGAATCGTAACAGCAAGCATGGTGGCAAGAACTGCCAGGAGAAGGAAGAATCCAACTCCACGACTGAACATGACAATAGTCATGATCATGACCATGGCCACGCCCACATTGCCTTCATCACCTATACCTCTGGCCCTGAACCTTTTCCGGATCCTTGCGCCCTCGCCAACCGACCTGCCTAGCTTTATCAGAGGCACCAAGGCCTGCCTGCTTGTACACAAATACAGCAAGCATTTTCTCTAGCCCATAGGCTTGAGATCACCCCTTCCATCAAGACAATTCAATCTCTCGATGCAGGTTTATCTAGGCAAGGTCCCTCCTCCCTCGCTGGCATCAATCTGGTCACCTCATCCTCTATATCCTCTTCTGCCCCACCAACACTCACCTCATAGCTTGAGTACATTCCAGAATATGATGAAGACACTCCTCCCCCATTCAAGCATTCCCGAAAGAACACTATTATGTCTGCACCTGCAGGCAGCTGGGATGAAGAAGACTTCATTGACATATATGGGTCAGAGGATGGGATGGAGGACGACTGGTCTTTTGGCCCCGTCATATGTTCTATGAGGTCAGTAGTCTTCTCCTACTGCTCCACAAAGAACTCGCTAATAGCAGCTTCTGCGCTTTCAGCTCGTAGTACTATATCTTTGTGTAGTAGCATAGAAAAATGCAACATGGACATTTGTGCCTGCTCTAAGTGTGCACACCATGAAGATGAGATCAAAAGACTATGGATCCTCGACTCCAGTGCATCTATGCACTTCACCTTTTTAAGGGATGCTTTTGTGGATTACACTGAGCTTAAGAAAGGACACCAACTACCTATACAAACAGCAGGCAGTGCAATCTTTGTCGTTGGGATAGGGAAAGTGTGCCTTCAATGGCAAACTACTGAGAACCAAGTGCGCTATCTTGAGCTGCACAACATAGGATACATTCCCAAATCAGGAGTTAATCTAGTCTCTATGGGACAGCTCCTGGTTAGAGGTGCCAAAGTTTTCGGCGCCACTAACAAGTTAGAAATGACATTCGGAGATGGAGAGCTACTTGCTCCATTCACCACTGAATGGCTCAGGCGTAACATGTACACCCTAGAAGCCATACCAGCTGGAAAGGCAGCTCTAAGTGCCATAGATTATGAAACCATTCATCGGCATTTGGGACACTCTTCTAGGGAAGTCGTTAAAAAGGCGAAAGAGCACACAACTGGACTCCTGGAGTTTACTATCCCAGAAAAAGACCCTCATGTCTGTCCTGGTTGCGCCAAAGGCAAGCAACCTCAATGCTCCTTTCCCCCATCCACTGTACGTGCTAAAAGGTCTTTTGAACTTGTCCATACGGACATTAAATCCTTCCCAACTGAATTATACCAAAAGTACAAGTACATTATCATCTTCTTGGATGATTTCACCTCCATGGCTTGGTCTGTACCTTTGCACACCAAAAATGCTGCACTACAGGCCACCAAACACTTCCTATAAGAAGTGAAAACACAATTCAAATGCACAGGTGAAAGGTTGGATGTCTGGCTTTGGCGGCGAATATAAATCAGCTGCCTATGATAGTCTACTTAAGGGGGAGGGAATTCAGATCCACGAAAGTGCTCCTCATGTCCCTTAACAGAATGGGCGCACAGAAAGATTCATGCACACCCTTATGAACAAAGCTGAAGCAATGCACCACTTGGCCTGCTTGCCTGATAGCTAGTGGGAATTTTCTGTCACTCATGTGACACACATTTACAACTGCACACCTCTCAGCCACCTTCAATGGCACACACCTTATGAGGCTCTTCACTTAAAGAAGCCTAGGGTAGAACACTTGCATGTCTTTGGTTGCACTGCATATGGTTTCCTCCTTGCCGATGTCCGGGCTGATAAACTTGCCCCTAAATCAGAACTCATGGTGTATCTTGGTGTCGCACCTGGAAATGAGTCTAATTTCCTCTTTATGCGTTCCTCCAACAATGTCCTCTTTACAGCTGCACAAGCCTCCTTCGAGGAAGCGCAATTCCCCCACTAAGATAAACTGAGCAGAGCGCCTCCATAGCCAATGGCTGAACCAGCCCAGCCTGCTCCCTCTCTCGATGCACCCATAGAGGCACCCTCTCCTGACGATGGAATCACTCATCAAAGTTATTCTCCTCATCTGGTCACATCTCCTGCTGCTCTGCCTTCACCCATCCAACACCAACTGAGCACTCCTCCCCAGAGAGCTCCCACACCACCTGCTGTACCTCCTGCACTGCGCTGATCTGGCCACACACGCAAGGTCCCTGTTTGACCAGACAATATCTACGGAGATGATCATCACCCCACCAAACAAACCAAGGAGATTGAGCATGAAGATCACGCTACTCAGTCACATCTGGTGCCTGGTGGTTTCCCCGACACACCCGCTGCTGCCACACCCTTTTCTGATGAAGAGAATCATGTGGCATGCCTATGTCGTGAAGGGGAATCTGGACTCGCGACATTTTTATTATCTAAGGCATTATCAACAGTCAATGAGACCAAACTACATAGGGAATGGATCTACAAGGATATTTAAACCTTACCTTCCCATGAGCAAAAGGACTGGAGAGATGCATGTCAAAAAGAACTTGACATGCTCCGAGAAAGACAAGTCTTCAAACTTGTAGATGCACTGAAAGGCCACAAAGTTATCTCCAACCACTGGGTATTCAATGTAAAACCCAATGGCTGCAAACGTGCCCACCTCATAGTGAAAGGCTTCTCCCAAGTCGAAGGGATTGATTTCGACAATGTATTCTCCT
>JBBPMR010000985.1:0-12892 GCA_038090415.1 Rossbeevera mucosa | reverse complement strand
AGTAAGATCTTTTGCAACAAATCGAGCCTTTTTACGACCATCACTCTTCGTAGCATATACCCATCTCCCTGTGATGGGTTTTCTTCCTGATGGTAAATCAACTAGATCCCATACTTTTCGGTCATGAAGAGATTTGATCTCTTCTTCCATCGCTTTTTGCCATAACTTTTGTTCTGCTGGGGTAAATTTCTTTATGTCTCGGTAATGTACCGGTGTTTGACCAACAGCAATGGTCGCAGCAGTCATAAGTTGGTGTACCCACATGGAAGAGAATGATTGTGGTGGATCATATAGATCTTCCATGTCCATATCTTGGAAGTTAGTGGGTATCTCAGAAGATGATGCTTCTGGTATCAGTGTAACATCCATTGAAGGGGTAAGAGGAGATAACTCCTCCTGAATAGGAACAAGTGGTTCTCGCTTTTGCGGTAATAGTTCCTTTTCAATTTCCAATGGAGTCTTTTCACCATACACATTGTCTGGAATAATTCGTTTCTTTGGTAAATGGTGAGATGTTCGTACTTTTGTTGGTGGATCCTCTTTAATCGCCTGAGATGGACAATGTTGATGAGTTTCTGCACGAAACTCAGGTAGAGTTTGTGTTGGATGACGTTGGGGTGGTAACCATCCTGTTTTCCGAATATATTCTCAATATGTGTTAGATTGAAGATGACGATAATCCGGAGGTACTTCCAGAGTAGCTCTGGGAAGATCTGGAAATTCTGTTCCACTCTCAGTGAAATGATCTAACATTCATCATTTATGTTGATGACGACAATCAGGAGAAGTATGAAAGTGAGTTTCCGATATATCTCTAGTTATTTCAGGTTTTAGTGGTGATTTCTTCTCAGATTTAATATCTGGAAATAATATCCTAGACATTTCTTGTTGTGGAGTCTCAGGCAAAACATTTTCTAATGAATCATCTGGTAAGTGAGAAAAATCCCAAGGTAATGAAGATTGCCTTGGTGATGGTGAAGGTGGTTCCGGCGATCTATTTTGACTAAAGTGATACTCATGAAGAGACCAGCTATAGTAACTATACCTTGTTATCAAGGGGGATCTCACGAAGAGTCCTTCTCCACTCGATCTTAATCTGTAAACAAAAAATTGGGTCCACGAGTCCCAAAATGTGGTTGGCATGAGTCGAGGAAACTGGGGTACTGCCTGGCTACGGCTGACAATTTAGCTTGCCGAAGCTGCGAGTCTTATTTTAGATAGAAGAAGCTTGCTATTCTATCCTTTCAAAACATGCAAGTGGTGGGCTGCTCCCTCTCGAATGAGGACTAATGACCAATGAAGTGAACATACATGTTTCTACTTCAAAACACAGTTGAGATCGCAGTTGTGGTCTGCGCAGGTTAAAGTCCCTGGACTGCTATCTGAGCACAGTTGTTTTACACCCAAGCAGTGTGGACAAGACCAATAGAGTAATGAGTAATGGGGACGGCGCGATGAGGGCCTCAATCGTGCACAGTGAAATGTGCGAATGTGAAGTATAGAGGTGGTGCGACAATAAGGCAGTTGCAAGCAGTGGTGAGGTAGTAATGAAGAGTCTGTTCTTATGTTGGCAATGCCAAAACCTATACAGGCAATGGACTAAGTCACCACAAAAGTCAAGAACTCAAGAGGAAACTGTTAAGGCGGGAAATCAACCAGAACAGACTGGAGTGTCTGGCTGGTATCTGGCATTATATATACTACGATACATGAGGCTACAATGAAGCCAATTAAGGGCCTGTGCTTACTGATGCTATGACGTATCGTGGGATAAACTACTATAAACGTACGAATAACTCTCATGGTTGTGAAAACCAAGGTCTAGACTCTACAATGAGGTTACCATGCCTTAAACATGCGCTAACCATGAGGTATGACATCATAGGGGTCTAGACTGTGTCACGTGGTGTGATAAGGATAAGATCGAGCGCTTGTGATTAGATAAGATAGACACGCGCTTAGATAAGATAAGATAAGATAAGCTGGCATTAAAGCTAGGTTGCAAAAGAGGGTTTGTAACATCGTCTGCCACCTAGGAGCCTTTGAACCTACCGTAATGTTCTTCGGCATGTGTAATAGTCCTGCAATGTTCCAACAGATGATGAATGAAATATTTGCCGATATGGATGATATTGTTATTATTTATATTGATGACCTATTGATCTTCTCGAAGCATAAATGACGTAAAGAAGCATTGTGAAGCAGTACGAAGAGTACTTTGGAAACTTCGCAAGTACAATCTATTTGTCAAACCGTCAAAATGCTTCTTCAAAGTCACAAAAGTAGACATGCTAGGATGGATGTATTAGCAGATGGAATCTCAATGAGCAAAAATAAGGTTGATGGAATCACATCATGGCCCGTCCCTCATAATGTAAAAGAAGTAAGAAGCTTCTTGGGACTTGCTAATTTCTATCGATGCTTCATTGAGAACTACTCTTTGATTGCACGACCCTTGCATGATTTGATGAGTCCTGTGATCAATCCAAGGACTTGTACTCCACCTATGTGGCTGACTCCCATCGCCATGACTCTTGCTTTCGCCCTCCATCGTTTACTCCATTTAAACCCCCACAATACACCAATGTCACCCCGGACATTCAGGATCGACTCCACCCATTCCTCGACTTCAACAACCCAAAAACCTACATTCTCAGGGCTAAGGAGAATCAAACAATTAACCATGTCATCTGAGGAGTTTGTCGCTTTGCCCTCCTTGGCTCACCTGTGTGCACCAAGCTTACCTCCGCAACAGAGCTAGCCATAGCTGCCGAGAAAGCCAAACCACCTCCTGTCCTCCCCTCTGAATATTCGAAATATGCCTTGGTCTTCTCTGAAAACACTACCAACCATGTTCCTCCCTTGCATCCCTATGATCATGAGATTAACCTCAATGAATCCTTCGTCCTGAAGATCGGAAAACTTTACCCTCTTTCTTCCGAAGAACGGAAAGCCACTGATGACTTCCTTGATGTTACAAACCTCGTCTTGCAACCTAGCTTTTACAAGTGCTCATTATCTTATCTTATCTTATCTAAGCGCGCGCCAATCTTATCTTATCAATCAAGCACTCGACTTTATCTTATCGTGTCACATGACTCGAGTCTGGACCATTATGACATCATACCTCATGGCTAGTGCATGCTACAAGCATGGTAGCCTCATGTTATAGTTCTAGACTCTCGTTCTCACAGTCGTGTGAACACTTAGTACTTATATAGTAGTTCATCTCACGCTACGTCATCGCATCAGTAAGCACCTGCCCTAAGGCAGCCTCATTGTAGCCTCATGTGTAGTAGTATATAACAATGCCAGTACCAGCCAGACTCCTTAGTCTATTCTGGTTGATTTTCCACCTAAACAGTTCCCTTTGCTCCTTGTCTTGTCTTTGAGGTAGCTGAAGCCTTATTGGTTTTGGTGTTGCCAACATAAGAACAGACTCTTTTCTACTTCCCCCACCTCTTTTGTCAGTGACCACATATCGTCACACCCTACCTATATATAGAAACTTTTCCTGACACACGCCCCTCTCCCTCTTACTTGCTGTGGCATAGTCGGATCCCAGACTTAAGGGAGATCTCTCACATTGAGACTAAAGAGAACCCTTGAGCAGGTTACCCTCGCTAGAAAGCAACTAGCTCCCCACTGCTGTCTATACGCTCGTCCGGCGTAGCTTGTGTTCACATTGTCAGGGTAGATCCCATTTGAGGAAACCCTTCTGACCACACAAAAATAAGAATCGCCTTGGTGCAAAGTGGGTCAGCACAGCGGATACTTCACCGTGCAAAAAGTCAGAATCACGATTTCTTCTGTAAGATTCACAGCCTAGACAGAGCTAAATCTGCACCGTAGCCAGGCACTTCCGGTTCTCCAACTCTACCCTCGCCACACGTCAGGGCTCGTGACCTCGTATTTCTTTTACAGAAAGGACGAGTTGAGAAGGACTCTTTGTGAGATCCCCCTCATCAACAAGGTATAGTTGCTAGTTGCTGGTTTCTGCGTGAGCATCACCTAGCCAAAATAGATTATCAAAGACTTTTCGATCACTGCTATTCGGCAGTCTGACCCATAGTTCCCATCCCCCGCCTTCCGGTTGTTGAGGACAAATACGATCCCAATGACCCACCAGTCTCCGACATCGCCATAGATTTTGAAGGCAACTGGCCATTTTGGTTGCAACAAGAATTTCTCCTCTTCGCATTCAAACCCGGCCACATCCCCGTCCTTGCCGATCACTCTCTCTCCCCTTACAAAAGTGAAATAGAATTCACAGTACTAGATCAAGATGAGCAGGTACTCAATGGATCCCTCACCGTCATGAAGCTGCTCCCCCACCCTGACCATCCGAGCCTCGGGTTCGAGATTGAGCGCCCTTGAGCGCCAGATGGAACTCATGCAGTCCATGCTCGAGAGACTACAAGCATCACTCGTGGTCTCCGAAGAAAGGGCAGCCCAGGCAGAGGCTCGCGCTCAAGAGGCGATCAACCGCTTGGACCAAGGCCAATCCCACTCCGACATTCCCTCCACCTACAAAGGCAAAAGAGCCGAGATTATCCCGGACCCCGGCCTATATGATGGGTCTTATCAGAAATTCGACAAGTGGTGGACAAAGATGTTGGTCTTCCAAGAAGCCAATTGAGAACTGTTCACCAACACAAAAAATTGGACCCTGGCGGTGCTCTCTCGAATAGGTGTCGAATTGGGAGATAAGGACAAAAATGGAGCTGGCGCTTGGGCCCGGAATGAAATAAAGAAATACTGACTCCCCGGTGCAACATTTCCCTCGAGTGTTCTACTCGAAAAAACCCTCTCAGATTGCTTTCGCATAGGCAATGAAAGAGATATTGCAATCTGACGCCTCCTTGTGTTATGACTTGCCCCTACTCTTTTCCTTTCTCTTCTCCTTTCTCTCTTCATCAATGCTTATCACTATGCCTTTCTCCTATCAATTGTTTACTCACAGTACTTTAGTCATTCGCAGTCTTCCTGACTCATCCATAACTGTGGATTACCAACCTTTCTCTTACTCATCATGATTCACTTGCTTCATCATCTGCTTAGTGTATGATTACTCATCCGCAGTTCTTCTAACTCATCCATACTGCAGATGACACATTTCCCTCTGTCATGTTCCATGACATTCCATCTCTTTCCTATATAAATCCTAGACACTCCTCCCTGTAACCCTAAGCTAGAGCTACTCGATACTCTCGAAATATACCTGCTCTCAGCATCACCCTTAGCCTCTCTGAGCGTGTGCTCCTCCCTCTAGTCCCTCGTCGACCCAAGGCCTTCCCCTTTGGTCTCCTCTGTCCAAAACCCTTGTGTTTCGCTTCGTGGTGAAGCTCCCAAGGTAACCCTTAAGCCCTAGTCGTCCTTAGGCCTTCCCCCTCAGACTCCCTTAGCCCTTTGTTGTCCTCTGGTGTCTACCTTAGGACTCCTCCATCTCAACCTTAGTACCCATCGAGTGTACAACCGACCCTACCAAGGCCAGTTGTAACACCTTGCCAAGAAACAAGGAAAAAATGAGCACACCCAAGTCTTTCTGACCCAGTGGTTGGCGCTATATGATCAGGCAGGATGTGATCCCACTATGGGAATCACATTACTTGAGCAAGGAGTGCGACAAGACATTATTCGGCACATGTTTATGCAGAATGAAAGGCCAGCAACTCTGGGTGACTACATTGGCACCATCCAGAAGTATGCAAACGCAATCGAGTCCTTTGAGACTCGCTTCAATCAATCCAACTCCCATCACCGTGACCCCAACGCGATGGAAGTTGATGCAGTCCATCATGCTTGGGAAGAACCTTCTGCATATGAAGGGGGATCTAAATCGTTTGCCGCGGCTGCAGCGGCAACAAAGGAAATCAATGCTATCAGTTGCTTCAACTGTGGCAAGGATGGTCATCCGGCACGTGACTGTAAAGCAGCCTCCACTCGCTGCCCCGAATGTGGGTTCTCACGCGGAGGACATCACAAACAATGTTCAAAATTTGGAAAAAAGGCCCGCATCGTGGAGACAACCATGTCAACAAACAACCTGTTTTTAAAGCCCCCTGAACCTTCCTGGCAGAAGGCAGTATAGGGTTTGGACTTAGAGACCACTAGGGCCTATTTTCATGATTTTGAAGTGACATTGGGAAAAGCTCAATGAGGACCTTATCGGGTAAGGCACCCTCATCCCAGACGAATAATATTTCTTTTACTTCTGTTCCTTTACATACTCGATGCCTAGATAGTGCTAGTACAAACTCATTTTCTTTAAAATGTAATAATAGTTTCGGTGCTTTTGATTCCCAGGTATTATTAGATAGTCCAATTTCTTCTCCGTTATCTTGTTGTAGTAGCCTACCAGATAGCATAACCGAAGCAGCGATCTCGAAAGAGCGCGGTCACCAGGAAGTGATGCTTAATTCTGCTTATAAAGAAAAAAATATTTCTCTTCAGAACCCGACTGACCGGAAAGTGCGCACTCTCAAGCCACTTAGAGAAATACTCCTAAAAATCGATATAATAAGAAAAGACAAAAACATCTCAGCAACCGCCCTACTGGATAGTGGCGCAAATGGCATTTTTATTGATATGGAATGGGCCAAGAAAAGTTGCATTCCTCTCACCCCTTTGGAGAACGTGGTACCCATCTACAACATGGATGGAACCATTAACTCCGCCGGTGGTATTGCCTATGCATGTAATCTTATTATCAACTATCAGGGACACTGTGAACGAATCTCCATGGATGTCACCAATCTAGGCCGAAATCAAATGATTCTTGGATATACATGGTTAAGGGACCACAATCCCTCTATTGATTGGATTCAAGGGCATGTACAAATGGATCGATGTTCTACGTCATGCAAATTATTAAAAACCATTTATGGTGATAGGATAGACGATAGAGAACGACAGTTCATAGCCAACATGCACAGTGAAAAATTCACATTGCCAGATCCAAAATCTGAGAACGCATTCAAACTAGTCCCAGAATGTTATAGAGAATATCTCGATTTCTTTTTGGAGAAAGTATCTGAATGCCTCCCCGAACGAAAAACCTGGGACCATGCGGTAGATCTAAAACCCGATTTTGTACCCAAAAAGGGTAGAATGATCCCGCTTGGCCCAGCGGAACAAGATGAGGTTAAAGCGTTCATAAATGAACAGTTAAAGAAGGGGTACATCAGACCTTCAAAATCTCCACAAACATCTCCTGTATTCTTCATACCCAAAAAGGATGGCAAGAAACGAATGGTTATGGATTATAGATATCTCAACGAAGGCACAGTTAAAAATAACTACCCCCTTCCGTTGATCTCGCAAATCATTGACAAATTGAAAGGAGCTAAGCTATTTACAAAAATGGATCTGAGATGGGGATATAATAATGTCCACAACAAAGAAGGCGATGAATGGAAAGGAGCATTTGTCTGCCACCTAGGAGCCTTTGAACCAACAGTAATGTTCTTCAGCATGTGCAATAGCCCGGCAATGTTTCAGCAAATGATGAATGACATCTTTGCAGACATGGATGACATAGTAATTATTTACATCGATGACTTATTAATCTTCTCGAAGCATAATGACATAAAGAAACATCGCGAAGCAATACGAAGAGTACTTCAGAGACTTCATGATAACGATCTATTTGTCAAACCGTCAAAATGCTTCTTCGAAGTAACCAAAGTAGACATGTTAGGAATGGATGTATCGGGAGAAGGAATCTCAATGAGTAACAACAAGCTTGATGGAATCGCCTCGTGGCCTGTGCCCCATAACGTAAAAGGAGTATGAAGCTTCTTGGGACTCGCCAATTTCTATTGACGCTTCATTGAGAATTACTCTCTCATAGCACGACCTTTACATGACTTAACAAAGAAAGATCAACCCTGGTGCTGGGGAAATGCACAACAAATAGCATTCAATAATTTAAAAACAAAGTTTACTACCGCGCCTGTCTTGGCGTATCCGGATGACATGACCCCTTATCGTGTCGAATGTGACGCTTCTGATTATGCAACTGGTGCAGTATTGTCGACCCTTAAGGAAGATAAATGGCACCCCATCACTTATATGTCACATTCCATGACTGCCGAACAGTGAAATTACCCAATCGCTGATAAGGAAATGCTTGTGATCATTCTTTCTCTCGAGCAATGGAGACACCATCTTGAAGGAGCTAGACATCAATTTGAAGTTTGAACAGATCATAAAAATCTACAATACTTTATGAAATCTCAAGATCTGAACAGGTGACAAGCACGATGGGCTCAATATTTATCTCACTTTGACTTTTTATTGGTAAACAAACCAGGATCCTCAATGGGAAAGGCAGATGCCTTATCTCGGCAAGAAGATCATAGTATAGGAATAGAAAACAACAATAAAAATACCGTCATGATAGATAGTTCCAAAATATGTAGTGTACAAGAAATAGAACTCTTTGATAGAATAAAAATAGAATATAAGAAAGTAACAATAGCTGAAGGATCGAAATACAAAAATGGACTATGGAAATATGATGGAAAGATATGGGTACCTAGGACCTTGCATTTAGAAGTAATGATGCAATTTCATGATCATCCACTCGCCGGACATAAAGGCCTGGACAAAACCAAAGAATTGATTTCCCGCTACTATAAGTGGCCAGGAATGAAATCAGATATAGAAACATATTGCAAATCTTGCAATCAATGTGCTCGTATAAAGCCTTCAAATAAAGCCCCTGCAGGAAAGTTACAACCCTTGCCGGTGGCAGATGGACCATGGAAAGATGTTTCGGCTGACTTTGTCACCAGCTTCCCTGAATCACATGGATATGATAGTGTGCTTGTGGTGGTGGATCGCTTCTCGAAAGAAGTAGCCCTGATTCCCACTACGAAATCCGTAATGGCACAGAAAACAGCACAATTGTACAAAGACTATGTGTGGAAACACCATGGTTTGCCTGAATCTATCGTTTCCAATCGTGGTCTGCAGTTTGCTGGACAAATGATGATTGATTTGTTAAAATTGTTGAAAATCGAAAAGAAAATGTCTACGGCATATCACCCACAGACCGATGGACAAACAGAGCGTATTAATCGAGAATTGAACCAATATCTCCACCTGTTTGCCGTAGAAAAACAATCGCAATGGGTAGAATGGCTTGCCATGGCACAGTTTAATTTCAACAATACTCAATCATCGTCCACAGGGTTTACACTCTTTCAGCTGACTAAATTGTTTAATCCTCGTATGGGTTTTGAACCTAAACAAGTGAAATCGCCTGCTGCAGAAGCATTCGTGAAAGATATGCAGTCAAATTTGGAGTCTGCTAAAACTAATCTGGAATCCACTCGTGCCAAGATGTCCCTTCAGGCCAATAAATCTCGATCAAACACTCCTGCTTATGCAATTGGCGATCTCGTACTCTTGTCTTCAGAACATCTCAAAATAGCTAATAGACCCTCTCAAAAGTTAACTGAGAAGTGAATTGGACCTTATCAGGTCACCAATGTGTACATGAACTCTGTGGAATTATTATTCCCAAAGTTGATTACTGCTTATAACGTCGTGAATGTCTCACACGTTAAACCATATATTGAACCTCTTGATGGCCAGCCCATTGTACGACCTGGACCTATCTCCATTGACAATGAAGGTCACGAAGAATTTGAAATCGAATACATTGTGGATTCTCGCCCTACCGGTCGCGGTTTCCAATACTTGATACATTGGAGGGGTTATGATGACTCCGATCGGACCTGGGAAGCTGCGTCTTCCATTGCCAAGCATGGCAACGATGCTATCACTTTGTTTCACCGTAAAAATCCTAGCGCTCCCCAATGGCTTAACATGTCTCGGGCCTTGTTTCAGGGTATTTTTAATACCCCTGTCATCAACTTTACTTCCGGTTCTACAGAGTTTTGATCGCAATCTGGAATTTTGCTCCTAGAAGGGGGGTAATGTTACAAACCTTGTCTTGCAACCTAGCTTTTACAAGTGCTCGTTATCTTATCTTATTTTATCTAAGCGCGCGCCAATCTTATCTTATCAATCAAGCGCTCGACTTTATCTTATCGTGTCACGTGACTCGAGTCTGGACCATTATGACATCATACCTCATGGCTAGTGCATGCTACAAGCATGGTAGCCTCATGTTATAGTTCTAGACTCTCGTTCTCACAGTCATGTGAACACTTAGTACTTATATAGTAGTTCATCTCACGCTACGTCATCGCATCAGTAAGCACCTGCCCTAAGGCAGCCTCATTGTAGCCTTATGTGTAGTAGTATATAACAATGCCAGTATCTGTTCTGGTTGATTTTCCACCTAAACAGTTCCCTTTGCTCCTTGTCTTGTCTTTGAGGTAGCTGAAGCCTTATTGGTTTTGGTGTTGCCAACACTCGAAGAGAATCTTCAATCAGGAAAAATTTGCCCCTCAAACTCACCACAGGCCTCTCCTTTCTTCTTTGTAAAGAAGAAGGATGGCAAACTTCGCCCCTGCCAAGACTACCACTACGTTAACGAGCATACTGTTCGCGATACATACCCCCTCCCCTTGATCTCTGACCTCGTCAATAAGCTCAAAGATGCTAAAGTCTTTACCAAGTTTGACATTCGTTGGGGCTACAACAATGTCCACATCAAAGATGGACACCAATGGAAAGCTGTGTTCATCACACACAAAGGACTCTATGAACCAAATGTCATGTTCTTTGGCCTTTGCAACTCCCCCACCATGTTCCAGCACTTCATGAACGACTCATTCTGTGACATGATCGCTGAAGGGTGGCTGATCATCTACAGTGACCTCGGAAACCCTTTCAATGTTTGCCTCAACTGTGATGTGTGGAGCACACTGCCAGGCACTGTGGGAATTTCGGTTGGCTTTGGTAGAGTTATAGATAGTACATACTCTCGGCTATGACATTGCCCCCAGGATCATGTGATTTGGTTCGCACACTATTGAGATAGATCCATTTTAAAACAACCATGTCATCCAAAGGGTTTCCAAGCTTTTGAATTTACAAGGGTATTTGGATATTATCAGTACTTAGTATAGCCTCCTTTAGCTTTCAGCACTGCCTGAACCCTCCTAGGCATACTCTCAATCAGTTTCTGACACTCCTCAACTGGTATCTTCTTCCACTCCACCTGAACTCTATTCCACAACTCATAAATGCCATTAGGAGGGTTTTCATACTCTGCAAGCCTTCTTTTAAGCCATCCCCAGAGATCTTCTATAGGGTTCAGGTCAGGAGACTGTGCAGGCCAATCTATAGTATCAAATTCCTGCTCCTCTAGCCACTCCTTGACCTTCTTGCAGGTGTGCTTGGGGTCATTGTCTTGCTAAAAGATGGTGTCAGGAGGATTGAAGCCATAATACTCCAGTGTCTGCTGGAGTTCATCCTTCAAAATTTGAAGGTAGAGATCCCCATCCATCCTACCATCAATCTTGGAGGCAAATCTAACACCCTCCCAAGTCATACAACCCCACATCATCAAAGATCCTCCTTCAAACTTGAGGGTTCCATTTACTAGCCTATCACTAAGCCCCTCACCTGATCTTTTCCAAGCCCATTTACGCCCATCTGACCCTAGGTGATTGATTTTGATCTCATCAGACCATATGACCTTCTTCCAGTCCTCTATAGTCCAATCCTTGTGAGCATAAGCAAAATCCAAATAAGCATTGTGATGCCTAGCAGAGAGAATAGGGTGTTTGGACTTCACTACAGCCTTCATACCAGATTTCTTCAAATGAAAACGAACTGTACTGTCAGCGAGTGGCTCATTAATGATATTGGACAGAGCTTTGGTCACTTGAACAGCATTTTCAGCTCTACCAGAGGTAATAAGGTGTTGGGCATGGCGAATATTGGCAGGGGAAAGCTTGGAAGGATGACCTCCAATAGCTCTGGGAAGGGTAGAATGCTTCTTGGAGCAAAGTTTGGATATAGTGGAAGGGCTGACACCAGTTTGCTTGGCAATGGCTTCACCAGAATGACCAGCATCAAGCAAAGAAAGAATGGTGCTTTGCTGAGTGAAAGAGAGAGATTTAACCATGATAGAAGTTGTTACAAACCTCAGTGTTCGGTAACCTAGCTTTGCCCTCACCCTAGACTATGGTCCTTGATCCGGAACCCTAACTCCTATCCTCTGACTAGCACATACTTGATTTTTTATTCTTGTATTGACATTTTCATAGTTAGTGCCCACCTTAGCGCCTAGGCATTGTTTAGTGCCTACCACTGGCCTTAGTGCCCTTTGCTGACTAATCATTGGCATTGCCCCTGATCTAGACCTCGCCTTTCACCCTTCACATTGTCACATTGACATTACAGTCTAGATCCTTATCTCTTATCTATGATATCATGGTCTAGCCTGCCTCGTGGTTACCTTTCATCTTTAATCTCTGTTTATATTAACTTCTTATTTCATTACCGCTCATAGCCTTGCCTCATTGTTGCATCATGGTACATAGCCTTACACCTTACTGCGTACACATGGTCACTTTAGGGTAGACATAGACACATGGTCCATGCACTGTACTCGATAGTATAAATACAGTGCACACTTGAGAACTAGATCCCCAGTCTAGTTTTTTTGCATCTTGAGTGTTCTTCTATAGCCTGTACTGGTGACAGAGAACCCCTTGTACCTCTTGAACGGTGACTATGAGAGTCACACTTTATCTTCAAGTTCTCATCACTGCTTGTTATTGGCGCATTCCATTGCACATATTCACCTTCATTGCTACAACCCTATCTTAGGGTTATCTTGATTGCTTCCACATAGCATTCACTACAGAAGTTGGAAAACAAGAAGTGTGTGAACTATTTTAAAGTCAGACATGCTATTTATATGTATATATTTGTTTGTATGGACAAACAATAACAAATGAAT
>JBBPMR010000984.1:0-12898 GCA_038090415.1 Rossbeevera mucosa | reverse complement strand
GTACTGATAATATCCAAATACCCTTGTAAATTCAAAAGCTCGGAAACCCTTTCCATGACATGGTTGTTTTAAAATGGATCTATCTCAATGGTGTGTGAACCAAATCACATGACCCTGGGGGCAATGTTGTAGCTGAGAGTATGTACTATTTATACCTCCACCAAAGCCAACCAAAATTCCCACAGTACCTGGCAGTGTGCTCCACACATCACAGTTGAGGCAAACATGGAAAGGGTTTCCAAGGTCACTGTATTATGATAATTATCTTATCCTGGCCCAGGTTTTCAAAAATTTCACAAATCCTCAGGGCAGATTGAATAATCACATAGGGAGAGGAGTGTGAAAGTAGGCTGATAGCTTTAAGTCAATAGGCAATAAAGCCTTTGAAAAACACAGTAACTTCATTCATCACTTCCTGGCTTGGATTAACAGCTTGGAAGTGTTCCATCCAGTATTGGAAAGAATACACCAGGTAACAGGGAAAGACCTTGTTCACTCGAATCACAAAATCTGGAATTGCAGAATTAAATTTCGAGAATTGTCAAGGTCACAGATGTTGAACCTGAGATGGGTTTGCATGCATTTAAGCAATGCTCGACCAAGGCAAAGAGAGTCATTAGGCTGGATCTTCACATAGAAGGCAGAACTCCGAGTTTCGTCAAGTCGGATTGGCTTTTCTTTGTCTAGCACACCATCCAGCAAAGACCCCATGGTTCAATGATACCTTTGAGTTGAACCTTCAACTCTCTACTAGGTGGGAAAACGGCCAAAAGAGATGAAAGGGGGAGCGGCTCCTTCAGAGCAAGGACAATAGCCATAACATTTCGAAATGATTGACGAGCCTTGTCCTTCGTGAAGAGTTGTCCTAAATTAGTTCCATAGAGCTGGTCTAGAGGATGGCTGTCATCTTTGTGCAAAAGCATCTCAAGCTGCTCATATAGACTGAGTCCAGTTGTCTCAAAACCCTTGATAAATTTGCACGCAGTCGACGCCCATTGGAACAGGTGTTGGGAATGAAGAACAAGTAGCCGGCACCACTCTTCATCAGGCCAATATGTCTCGAGCTCCTCGAAATACTCAAGGAGAGCATGATGGATGAACATTTTGATATCGCCATCAACCACGTCCTGCGCCACATGGCTCATTTGTTTGTGGACCAAGTGTCTACCAGACGGAAGCGCACGGAGGATGTCGCTCTCCGGACGAGTAGTAATGAGGAACCGAATGTGGGATGGAAACGAGTCCTTTGCAACTTCAGAGATAATTTTCAAAAGTTGCTCTCGACCAGCCCGATCGCTACTTTCGTCAAGGGCGTCAATGACGACGATCAACAGTCCGATGGCATCAAGGTGACTGCTAGGTTCTATGATCGGCCGCTGGATTTGCTCAAATGGCGATGTCGACGTCCGAAGTGCTCGTTCCCCTTTAACGACTGCCACAACGCGGATTTGCACTGGGGATCATGGTCACATAAGTCACGTGCGATAGTACTGAAGAGAGTTTTGGGATTTGTTGCAACGTCGGTGCTCGAGAAGCAGTAAGATGATCCTAGCCGTTTCTGCCCGTCGTACAATGCAGCGATAGAGTGAGTAACGCAGACTTGCCCAATCCAGCAACTCCAGTAAGAAGACATTCGTGGAGCGTCATCGTCTGCATTATTTAAATTTTCACAAATTTCATCCAGAAGAGCCTCGCGTGTCACTGGAAAGCATCCCTTCTCCTGCGCATACCGAGCCCCGAATGCATACGGCATGTCGTCGAGGACGATGGACTCAGCTGTGTTCCACTTGCGTGAACATCTGATCACAGCATCGACGCAACCGACATACCAGCAGGTTCTACCACGTTCAACATGCGAACAACCGTGACACCAGTTTGCACGGTAACCCCTTCCACAAACCTGCTTTCAGTTCTTGAAAGTTTTTCTCGTAACCGTCGATCTTCGAGTCGATATCAGAGAGCGTGTATTTTGCTGTTCGAATCCCTATACGAGAAAATCAGACAAGACAAGTATGAAACTGACGATGACTGACAAAAGTTCTTGTGTTTCGCATAGTCGGCGATAAAGTATCCACATTCTGTTACTTGCCGAATCATTAGCGTAATCGTCTTCATGTGCGTCTTGATAGCTCTCAAGGGCTCCACGTCGTGAACGAACGGGAAGACGTCGTTCATCATGCCAGCCAGATGAATGATTCTTTCGTCGCGATCTTTCTGCTTCAGGAGCATCTGGTAAAAAGTCACCGATGAGCGCCGGTCTGGATAAGCATCAAGAAACAGAATAACCTTGTTCGCAACTGATATGACAGACCAGGCCAGCGATGCAATCGGGTGAAGCTATGTGGCATTCAGAAGGTAAGTAAACCAAGATACCAAACGGCAAGTACCTCTGCAATGCTGGCGACGATCTTATTAAACAGCTCCATCTTTTCCAATAGATCGTTCCAAGTAGTTCCGAATGTCTGCGGCAGACCTGCAGCCTCTATGGCAGTATTGACAACGGGGTCCAAGAGGCCGGCAGCGGTAGGCGCGAGGGGGAGTGCGGAAATCGCATCGGTCGCGCCAGTGACGGCATGTGCAGCCTGACGATCGTCCGCATTAATGTTTCCGTGCTGCTCGACGATCAACGCTAGCTTGAGGGTGATCTCAGAAAGATCGGCCCCATCAGAGGCGTCCTGGAAAGGGGCTCTTGAATCACTTTGAATTTGTGAAACGTGTTTTCAGCCATAAAGGCTACATACCACCCTCGCTTAATCTGACCAGCATACCGCGGACAGCATCCTTGATACATCCAACCAGTCGATCCTTTCGCAAGCGGTGCCTTTCGTATAAGTTTATGAGCATGGTAGAACTTTCGTCGCCGTCACTGAAAATATTGAACACCATGGTACACGACGACGGACATGACCTTACAAGAACAACACATACAAGAACAGTGCGAGCTTTTGTCTCCTCTGCTTTCTTCGTCTGTAGTAGTGTATCGCCCACGGAAAATTTGACCTGATATCGCCGGGCAATATCCAGAATTCGGCGTCGTGGGTTGCTGATTTCGATATCTAAACCATAATAAGCTGACTGGACATGTACAGAAGGACCAACGTCGTAGACTGACTCTTGACTGTGATTGATTTTTGGCGCCCAACTAGCGAAAAAGATATGTACTTACGTGATTGCGTTGGCGTTTCTCATCACACTCCGTGACACCGCCACTGCAAAACTTATGTCATCAATCAAGAACGCATTGCCCCTTGCATCTGCTTCCAGTTCCTTGACAGCTTCAAACTCGACGCCCTCCTTCTTGCTTCCGGGCCAAGGTCTCCCTTCGCTCAAGCAAGTAAAGCAAAACCCCGCGATGACCGGTCCCATAATCAAACACGGTATACACGCTTTGGGGGCCTCAATGTTCCAGAACGCTCACATATTAGTCTGGTCACCAGACTACTCACATATACGGGAAGGGGTAATCAATAAATTATTGTATTGTTTGTACGCCAGATCTCACACACGGGAACATTGTTCGAGTGAATGGCGCTGAAACAACATAACGAACCCCTTTGCAACACCATCTCGATGAGGATCTCAAGCGGGCGGGCTGCCGCCAAATATGAGGGTCACCGACGGTTGAACTCAGGGTCGGCATTGCACGGGACTATGATACTGTCAAGGGTGCCATACCTCGATCGGACAGGTACTCACAATCAGGTTTAATGAGCTCGACACCGAGGGCCTGTTGCAACTTGGACACTTTCACTTTTGCACTGTTGCCATAGATGAATTTGGCACTAGTGTCAATGATGACATCGATGTTGTGCGCGATCGTCTTGACTTTTCTGTTCTTTCTTTTTCGTCCATCAGGCGACCTGGAATAGATATTGTCCACTCCGTCAAGCGTTGTCAGCTTACCTGTTGCGTCACGTCGGTATAAACGGGCTTCGTTGGTCCCGATGAACAACTCAAGGTCCTCCGGAAGGACTGAGCTAAAACGAAAAGTCTGTCGCCTTATTCTGGTTGACCAATGCTTGAAACAGTGGGCTGGTAGGGAACGTCGAGACTGGAACACCAATCCTAAGATGTCGTCCAAAGGGGAAACAGATATGAACTGGAATGTGGTTGCAGCACCGATGGCTTGTTTGTCTGCCTGGTCAGTGAGCAAAGAAGATCCGGAATTGGCGTTTCAGGGCATTTGCCGCAAAGTGTTGGACATGATGGTTCCAAAACGGTGTCCTCTTGCGTCAGATCCCTGCCCACAATCACATCGGAACTCTGTAGTAAATACGTGCATAATTACAGCAAATATGTATCACGAATGATAATAAAATGGTGTGTTTGGAAATCGGATGTACAAATTCTCCCATGACCATGGATGATATCCTCCTCGAACGTGCCCAGTTCGCCGTGTCCAAGCTCAGCGCGTGAGTACGTTTGACTCAAACCAAGCTTGTTCGTCGATGCACATGCGCCGTCAGAAAGTGTTCCGGACACGGCCCGCCTCTTGATCGCCATCGCAGGTGTGCCTGGGTCAGGCAAAACTTGCTTTGCGGTCCGTCTCGTCCACAAAATCAACGCGCTCCTCAGCACCCAACCAAAATCGCAAACCCGTGCGGTTCTCATTGGGCAAGATGGTTGGCATCTCACCCGCGCCCAGCTCGACGCCATGGACAACCCCGAACTCGCACACGATAGGCGGGGGATCCACTGGACATTCGACGCACCCGCCTACGTCAATTTCGTTTCTCGACTGCGCCTCTTAGGAACAACCACAGCAACTGAATCTGATCATGGACATGATCATCACTCTCCCCTGTCCGCTGATCCCGAGATCCCGGCCCTGTTGCGCGCCCCTTCGTTCGACCACGCGCTCAAAGATCCGACATCAGATGTGGTCGTCATTGAACCCTCACACCGCATAGTGGTCATCGAAGGGCTATATACCATGCTGGACGTCGACCCCTGGCGCCAGGCATCCTCTCAGATGGATGAACGCTGGTGGATCCAGATTGACCCTGTCCGGGCGAAGTCTCGCGTGGTCAAGCGACACATACAAACGGGTGTCGCAAGGGATATGGACGAAGCTGTGTGGCGTGCGGAGAACAATGATGAGGACAGTGAGTGTTGTTCACTTTCACCGCCTTGGACGGATTGATTCATAGAGGGTGGATCGATCAGATGGAAAATTCATATCCAGGAACTTATTTGATGTGACATATACCATCCAGAGCATTGATGACCCTGCATGTACACCATGAAAATATGACGGCTCAAGGACAACCAGTGTAATATTTCACACGATTCGTCAGGATGAGAAACGAGGCGAGCGGAACAAGCCAAATTTCGACGACAACGCATCACATGCACTCACGGTTCGTGACCTAGCAATGGCCTTCCGCCGGCCCGAGCCCGCCATGAAGTGTGATAGCGGCTTATCGTCAGCGTGAAAATGAGTATTTGAAATCTGTTGAGAAATGAATGCGGTAACAAGTACGACACAGCGATTGTGATGTTGAGGTGGGGGCGCGACAGTGGTTTTTTGACCCTGTGTGTTTCCCGGGTCGCTACACCATCGCATTTGTCTCAGACATCAAAGTCATTTTCAGAGTTGTATCTTATTACTTTCCTCCTTGATGAGCTCGTGCCATCATTCTCATCCGTCAACTGATTCACTTCCGCTTCTTTATTGCATTGCAGTAAGTCTCAACGCTGTACGCTGGTTTCTGGCCCCTATTTTCCTCGAATAATAGTACTAGTTGCTTTCGGCCTATCATCTGTTGGACTTCAACGGCAAAAAAAGGGAATCGCGACAGAGTCCACTTGAAATCTACGCCTGAAATAATTATGCTGTGATAACGCTCACCGCTGTGCTTCAAGTTTAGTCTCGTATGAGCATTTAAACATTTATGGAAAAAAGGGTATGCTCCGATGCTGCGTGTACCGTTAATTAATGAGTGCATGCCCAGTGGCGCAGATTTGAATTGCAGCGTAGTACATGCCTGGTTAATTCTTCCAAAGGATAGCGTCGCTTTCGAATTTTATAAAGAGCAGTAGGGCATGCCCTATTTACCCTTTGACCTTCCCCTTCGATTTTAGCACAGTTTGTACTGTAGGTGAGTCTTCGCTCAGGCTACCTGCGGATCTGGCTTCATGTTTAATACTCCCATAGGTAACATGCACGTAGCCCAGCCATTGCTTGTGTTTCTTTCTGTTTGCATTCTTGTTTGCGCTGCACCAGCAGTAAATGAACCTCCGATTTGCCTGCCCCCCAAATTGAACGCCGATGCTGAAATCGGTGAGGAATCAAATTCAGCTTACTTATGTACTATGATCCTGTTCTGACCAAGATGCCTTTCTGTTCAACACGTGTACTTAGGAAAAGAATGCGCTTAGTTCGAAATCGAATTATACATAACTCACTATTAGTGTAACACATGCTTTCTTGTTCAAGTTATTTTCGGGTTCCCCAGAGAAGATTTGGAGGCTTTGGTAGCAAGTCTGTATTCTCACCTTTTTGGATGGCCGACGTCACTTCTTTGTGAGATTACAACAGTACTTGTTCTTCATCTTATCCACTTCCCTAGGCTGTGCTGTGCATGCCTATGGTGTAAATGTTGATCTTCCTGGACAACGGCTGTTTCTTGATCTCCGCTAAGATAGGCGTAGTAGCTCACCCGTCCAAAGAAAATTACCGAGGTCCGACTGACTCGGAGTAGTCGGGTGACCGAGCGTCAAAGGAACAAAAGAAGAAAATAGAACACGTAAAACACAACCCTCTCATGTCACTTGCGTAATCGTTGCAAGTCGCTTCAGACAAATTCTTTTTCTGTCCACGCCTGTCGTGGAGTCGAGATCAGGTGGGCGCGGATGTTTATGTAGTCAACGTAACCAACCTGGTCGACGCCCAGCCGCACAGGTGAGTTCCAGCATCCACGTGTTCCGTCACGCTTTACCTCCACAGTTGTGCCGAGAACTTTGCTCGCCACTCCTTGTGGCCTAGTAACGTAATATGGCCAGAGAGAAGCACAGGCTGGCCTTCTGTTTGATGCCCGGATTTAACTTATCAAGCGAAGGCGCCTAGCATGTCATGTACTTGTCATCGAATGCGCAGTGTTGTCGAATGCACGCCCCTTTCATTCAGTAACTCGCCACGCCTGCCGACTTACCAAAATGGCCCTCAACTCAAGCTGGGTCCCAGACGAATCCTCCGAAACCCTCTTCGATGAGAGATCCTGGCTCCAGGGTGCGATCGTTGCGGCCGCTGCCTATGGCATCACGGTCTCACTCTACTGCTTATCGTTCTATCTCCTCATACGCGGAAAAAATCGAATGGAATCCAAGAAACGCCTGGTTCTACTTGCCCTCATCAGCGTGTCTTTCTTCCTCGGAAGTGTCTTCATGGTCGCACTCGCAGCATTTACCCAAATGGCGTTCATCGACAACCGTAACATCCCAGGCGGTCCAAATGCGTACGAGGACGAGATGTTCTCTGTTGCTATAAATAGATGGGGAAACGTCGCTCTTGTCGTGTCTAACTGGTTGTCTGACGGCCTGGTGGTGAGTGAGCATGATAACAAACACCATAGTAGGTACTCATCACCAAGCCAGGTATGGCGCTTCAAAGTCATCTATCAGAGATGCCGGGTGCCACTCTGGGCCATTATGCTCTTCCCTTGCCTGATGCTTGCAGCCTCTGTAGGTTAGTACCTTCATTTTCGTTCAAAAATCGCGAATTGGGGCTGAGCGCTCGACGGACACGTAGCCATGGGGATAATGTATTTGCTTCAAATTTCGGAGGGGTCGAGTCCATATGGAACGTACCAGAATGGCACCAACTTCACGCTGCCTTTCCTTAGCATATCGCTGGCGTTGAACATCCTTCTGACCATCGCCATCGTCCTCCGTCTGCTCAGTTTCAGATACCATATCGTTTCTCTGATGGGACCGAAATACGGAACACAATACACATCAATCGCTGCGATGATCATCGAGTCTGCCGCAGTATACTCTATTGTGTCCATCTTTTTCCTCGTTCTGATGCTGGTCGGAAACCCAGTTTCCAGGGTGTTTTCACAATCCTGGATTGAATTTCAGGTAATGGTCATGCCACCTTCCAACTTGCCTGTTCTGATCGGTAACTCCTAGGTAATCGCGACGCTCCTCATTGTATTCCGAGTGGCCCAGGGCAAAGGCTGGACTAAAAACACTGACATTTATGGGATGACAAGAACGGACGCTGTGGAGTTGGACAATATGCGGTTTGCCTCACAAGGTGCCTTTGTTACACTGGGAGGTTCTACGCAAGTGGGAAAGAGTGCGGACGTCGTCGAGTCCCATGGCAGCCAGGGAGTATAAACATCTTTTCCTATTTTCAGTGACAATGGCGAGACCCTTGTCTGTTCTATTCAGAAGTTCGCCACTATCTAGAAAAGACTGTTCTGATTCCATTTATGAATTTGTTTAGCGTAGAGGATACGAAGCACTTGATATCAGTAGGAGAGATCCCATGATTCAACCCATTGGACGAGAACGTAGTTAGCTGTTGAGCGCAACGATTTCAAGGGTGGGCGTCTGCACCTAAATTTCAGGCGCCGCGGATCGATCGATCAATCATCGATTTGCCAGCGAGTCCTCCCAACTGTTTCCTTGTTACTTTTCATTTAAGTCCAGGTAGTACGCGTTCCGTGAAGGGAGCAAGGTCATTCCAACTGTGCCGGCGAAGAACTTCAATTCGGAAACAGTGTGCGAGCTTGCGGCAGGAGTAGTTACTTACTCGAACTTCATGCATAAACTGCCCATCCGCAGCCTAGGCTATGTAATGATTCGTGCCCAATGGTGTCCCTTTCCACTCGGCGGGCTCGGGCTTCGCGGAGTCCTGGCGTGCGATCCTCAACCTTCTTTCGCACGACGCTGTACTTCTACTACTCGGTGGATCAAAGCATGATGTCGATGGACTATTAATAGTCACACATCTGAGATGCTCACGGGGTTGTGAGATGAACTCTTGGCATGCAGCTATCTTTCCGTTCGTCTATATTCGCCAAGTATTTCATTGAATGTATGTTCAGGCTGTTCGACGAAACCTATATGGGCCACGATGTTAATACCATGGACCTATGAACTTCGACACCAAGGCTGGTCGCTGGAATGGCCCCCGAATGGCCCTCACATCGGTACGCAATCAGGGAAATTATGTCGGGATGAAAAGAAAGTGAGCTAACCACATACGTGCTCGCGAAAACAGAATTCACTTTTGGGTCACCCTTATTAAGTGAAGGGTTGCAATATGTCCATCCTGTCGATTATCCCTTTAGGTGACTCGGCTCGCGTACGAATCAACCCACGGCAATTTACTGTCTTTACAGCTGCTTTGATGAGAGATTTGTACCAACGTTTCTGTTGACATGACAAGACCGGTCCAGCCCCTCGTTTGTTTTCTGCTTGATTGTACTGTCGTGTTCTACGCTGATTTGATGCTATTAAATAGTCCCGGTGCTAACAACATGAGATGTGGGGTGATCCAATCATTCCCCACACCACATTCTGTTGTTAACGGGACTATTCCTACAGGCCATCCATCGTACTGGTACCTTTTCTCGTAACGGCAGTGGATTTTCAACTATGTACAACGGCAACAAACGAGACACGTGCCTGAAGGCCATGCAGGAAGCTCGTTGAACAGCTTATAGTCTAAATTGGTTTGAAGCCAGCCATTTGTGAGAGTAATTGACATACCAACAGTCGTTTATGAACGTGTATGCATGCATTGGCAGGAGCCCACGAGTTCACGACATTGGTTTGAATTACAAATCCCTCAGACGGCAACTGATCCACAATTACAATCAGCTCGCGTATTAGGGCCCACTGCCTCTGCACAGCCAAATAGATTGCGCCTAATGCTTGTGAAGGATAGCTATATAACACCGCCAAGGATTCATCTTGCTCTAGGTCCCTTTCCCTTCCCTCATGATATCCACGCAGTCTCTAGGTGAGCCTTCAATGCCAACCAAAAGAACGGAAAGTTTACCATGACATTCTTACTAGATAACATGCATATAGTTCAACCCTTACTCGTCATTTTTTCTATTTGCATTATCGCTCACTCTGCGCCAGTGGCAAATCCCGAGCCTCAGAGATGTCCACTTCCAGATGCCGATGCCAAAATTGGTGAAGAACCCCAGGATCATTGCATCATGATCCCCTTCTGACCTTCTTTCTTCCACTGCTCGTTTTTAGGAAGCGACTGCGCTTAGTGGAAAAATCGAGTCAAGCATAAGATGCTGATTTGGCACATGTTACACAACTCGAGTGGCGATTTGCTTGGGCATTGAACTCACTAGTCTGCACCCTTCACTCATCCTTTCCTGGCTCCCTCCGGCGGACACACTATGTATTGGAAGGGACATCCATGTCTTATTTACCTACTAACATGACATAGTCATCACTTCGTTGAACTGCACTCAATAATGGAGGTACATATACGACGAATATAGCCCATGGTTCTATAACGATCGGTAAAGTGAATTGACTGCAGTTTCGAATTTGCGGGAGCTCCCGACAGCTGCCCCAACCACCGCCAAGTTCCCAGGACCGTGTAGGTAACTTTCAATTGTAATACTTAGAGGAAGCTTGAAAAAGTGGTTCGCAAATCATGATAGATCAGACACACCGATTCCGATTACCACGGTGCACAGAAGGTATCAACAAGAATAAGAATTCGGATGTGATCCTATTGATGTTTCTTTTTGCCGCATGCGCTCATTCCTCTCCATGTTTTCAGTTTGAGAACTTTTGATCCATTTTTATGATAGGACGCACTCCCCGAATATCACTCCATGCGCTACGAGGAGAGGGAGGCAGTGGGCTGAGAGGGCACTCTCCGGCCCGGGAATCCGGGATAAGAACCCGACTTACCAGGTGTGGCATGAGCTACTTCCCAAGACATAGGAGCCAACCGATGACAAGCGGCAATGTCGCCAGCTAGCTAAAGGGGGCGGGTACATGACCGGACGTAGCACCCAGGGAAGAGGGGGAGAAAAGGGCTGCAGGGCGCTGGGTGCATGGCGGCTATGGTCGGGGCCAGTCGTCGGGTATGTGTTGAACGTCGTTTGCGAGTGGCCTTCGGTGCGTGTGTAGCGCATGTCATGTGTGATCGAGGGAAGTCAACCATCATGGCCTTTCGCCACGGGGTGTCCGCGTTGCGCTGAAATGGGCTCAGATGAGCGCTGCAAGGGGAGTCGAACGTGGTGGAGGCGGCGGCACCTCCCGCTTGTGTCGCTTCTTCAAGCTCAAGTTGCTCCTGCCTCATTGCATCGGTGCGTAGTACAGTTGTCTCTGATATATCCCATACATGGTATAACCCATATTATATTCTGCAATAGCCCCATGCATTTTTCCATATCCCAAGTTGGTTTGCAGTAATTTCGACCCATAACCCATAATCCGTACACTTTTTGACCCCATAACCCATACGTATTTGTGGTGTGATACCATATTAGGATTATTAAATATTAAATAGTTTACTTTTTCTTACCAAAGATGGTTCAACTGACCGGGAAACCGCATCCATTACCTACTTTTTTCTGTGCCAATTGTGACCTTACTTTGTGCCAACGAGCCAGACCTGAAGATACTGTGAGCTCTAATCACACTCGAAATCGAGAATTAGGCTGGAGGCAACTTGAACAGGCATGCTTCAGCACTCGAACCGGATGACTATTGACTTAAGCCAGTTGAACTTGAAGCCCACCGCATATACCAGGCCAATACGAGGCGGTGATGGAAGCGAGGGCAGTGCAGGAGAGGATTGCCGCTGGTGATGATGATTCCGAGTCGGATGCGGGTGAAGTTCGTGTCAACATCAGGAAACTGTGTTTTCCCACTGTAGCAAGGGTCGATTTCCTGTAGTAACTGTAGTGTGCATAGTACTACAGTCGACACCCTCCTAACGCATACCCGTCGGGATAGGCCTGGAGGTATGGGCTATTAGGGGGTATGGGGTACTCGAGGGAGTCGACTATATGGCCCAGAGTGCACAAGAGTCTATGTTAATGCAAGCTAGAAGTAGGATTATGGTTGGCATCTATAATGAAGCTAATTACAAGTAAAATAGTCAGTCAATTTACTGTCTGTCATGTCCTGCATCTCGACCATCTGAGTTTGCTGTCTGAATGAATCCAATATCATCTCCACCTTGCGGGCATATGAGCTATCAAGGGTTCTGACATACTTCTTCACCATCAGCACCACCTGAAGTGTTTCACTACATGTTGGGTGTGGATCTGAAGATGTGCCATCTGAGTTGTTACCATCACCATCACCTCCATGATTCTCCCTCAGCCTTTTTGCTTCCATCATGCTCTCGAAGATGTCCTGGTCTGTTGTGTTGAATATGTCCTGTGATTCATCTACAGGATTCAACAACTCTGCAAGGTCCATCCTGTTGGAGCATTGAAGAGCTCCAGTCTTCTCAAGTTCATCTAATGTGGTGTGTAGTGATGCCGCAGCCTGGCCTGAAAGCCGTGAGCCGGCAAAGCCAAGCCCCGAAAGCCCGAGCCAAGCTAGGCCGCATTAAGGGCTTGGTGGGGCTTGGAGCTCGGCCTGGCATTTTGAAAGCCGTGGGCCGAGCCGGGCCGGGCCCCAGAAGCCCTGAAGCCATGAAGGATTGTATGTCCCTGTTACCGGCAAGAGCCGATAACTATAAATGGTATGTGTTGGCAACGACCAAAACTATACAGTTATGGCACTAGGTCACCACCAATAATACTAAGACACAAGGGAGGACTCTGCTTTAGGTCAGAAATCAACCAGAACAGACTAAGGAGTCTGACTGGACTGGCATTGTATATATACTACTTTACATGCGGCGGCCATGAGGCGTTCTTTAGGGCAGGTGCTCAGTAAGCGATGA
>JBBPMR010000983.1:0-12906 GCA_038090415.1 Rossbeevera mucosa | reverse complement strand
TGCCCAGTGAGTCTACCTTCATTCTTTTCCCTGGTCCATTGCGGCCTTTACGATCCGAGCTATCCGAGCATCGAGATCTTCCTCCTTCTCTTTGCCTTTGTTTGTTTCAGCAGTTGTCTCCGCGGCATTGATTCCTTTGGCACATTTAGCATGGTGCCCTCCGTTGATGAACTTACAGGTACTGCATTGATTCTTTTTGGAGATCTGCAGTCCCGTACTTGGTGCCCTTTCTTTCCGCAATTATAACAACCGGCTGGGCCTTTGCCGGTGTCGGTGATGACGCCATTAATGTCCATAGCGTCGGAGTCCCTTTTCTTCTTTGAGCTCCAAGGGGTGGGAACTTTCATTCGAGTCTCGAAGGACTCAATAGACTCAGCATATTGCTGAATAACAGTAACATAAGCTGGTACTGTCTTCTGCCTTGCTTTGTCGAGAAAAATAGGCTTCATTACTTCGGCCTTTACTTGTAGCTCTAAAAGAGCGATTCCCATGGTGTCTCCACACATGGCTTGATCGTAATTAGCGATCCACCGAGTCAAGAAGGTTTGGGTGCGTTCTTTATACCCCTGTTTCATTGACATTAGCCTTTGCATGGCCAAGTCCTTCTCGTTTCCCATGGTGAATCGTTGGCGTAAATGTGCCTCGATCTCTTCTATCGTGGGCCATGAATAACCCAGACTCTTTGTTTTCTTGAGCTCGTTTCGGGCCCAAGCTCCTGCTCCGTTTTCATCTTTTTCTTTTGTTGATCTGATACGGACCAAAACTGCATATGTCCGATGTTCGTCCTTCGGATAGGCTTCCTTGTTCATTTTCAGGTAGACCTCCATCTTTGTCCACCATTCCTCAAATCGTCCATATGATCCATTAAAGTTCCCTGGATCAGGGACGATTGTGACTTTTTTGTTGATGGTAGTGGAGATCGTCCCTTTAGCGACGTCCTCGGAGGCCTCCTCTGCTCTCATCCTCACGACGTCGACAGAGTCTTCAGCTCTTTCGAGTCGGTCCTTCAGACTGTTGTTCTCCGCCATGATGTCGTTTACTTTGGCGTTGAGCTGCTGAATGAGTTGCAGCAACTCTTCCATCGAAGCCATCGAGGTCGATTATTTCTTGTGGAGGGTTTATAGGGGGTTGGATGATGAATTCGGCTACTGCTTTGTAACCGTGTCTTTCGAATGTTTGAGTGACCGGGGGTCCTTGTCCAATCAGTGATTTCCTAAAGGTGTTTCGCAGCCAATAAGGCCAACTGTCTAGATCTTCGAGATTGTTTAATCTGACAGGTTCGACTATTTCTATTTCGGATTCGATTGATTTAGGGGAAATATATTGTTCGGATTCTACTCCGAAGTTGCTACAAATGAATTCTACTAGGTCCCCTTCGAAATCCAGCTTTGCTATACTTGTTCGGTGATACTCACGAAGAGACCAATGACGAACACTTCACTTGGGTGATACTCACGAAGAGACCAACCACCAAATGGATATACCTAAAAAAAAAATTCCTACTACGCAAGTCGAGAGAGTCGAATGGAACTGGAATGCCTGGCTACGGCACAAATTTAGCTCTGTAAGGCTGCGAGTCTTATGGAAGAAGCTCGTAATTCCGCTGTGCTCGATATTGGGTCACAGTTCCGCAGTAGCCTCTTGTCCTACTGATCCGCGTGTAGTGCACTATCACGGATCCTAACGGTCCCAGCAACTTTATTCTTATTTAGACCAAGAGGAATCTGTACCGAATAAATCCGATACCACTCAAGGATTACGCCGAACGAGCGTATATACAGCAGTGGGGAACTGGTTGCTTTCCAGTGACGGTAACCTGGTCAAGGGATTCCAGTTAACCTCTGGTAGTATGAGGGGTTCCCCTTAACTCTGGGGTCCGAGTGTACACAGCAGGTAGAAAGAACGAGTCTTGTTCTAATGAAGGCAACCTTTGACGCAAGTCTAGGTGCTGCACTCGAACTTAACTAAGGGAGAAAAAGTGTTGGCAAAGGGAATCCAACGAGAACAAGACTGGCTTGTTCTGTTGCTACATTCAAGTATTTATACTACGATACAAAGTGCACAGACCATGCTGTGTCTGACCTACCCTAAACTACATGTGTGTACAATGAGGCAAGGCTATGCTTACCATGAGGCTAAAGTGAGGCAAGGCTATGCGGAATGGAAGAGAAGCATGCCTTGCGCCTAGTGCGTGTAAGTCTAGACCGCTTACGTAATGCGGTGTGATAAGATAAGATAAACTACTAAGGACGAAGCACTTTTGGGCGCTTTGGACTTCAACAAAAAATGAGAAAAGGAATAGACATGTAAGGCGCTAAAGTGAAAAAGATAGAGTGACGACTAGCGTTTGCAACAACAGGTACTGGGGCTAGGAGTTGGGATTCCTGAGGTAGACACCAAAGGATGACAAAGGACTAAAGGTGCCTTGAGAGCTTCACCACAAGGTGTAGCAAGAGGACTTGACTAAGGGGTGTTTGAAGGGGGAGGTCTAAGGATGACTAGGGCTAAGAGTGTCTTAAGAGCTTTACCACGAAGCATAGCAAGAGGACTTGACTAAGGGGAGTCTGAAAGGGGAGGCCTAAGGATAACTAAGGCTAAGAGTACCTTGTGAGCTTCACCATGAAGTGAAACATGAGGGTTTGACTGAGGAGTCTGAAGGGGAAGGCCTTGGGACAACAAAGGGACTAGAGTAAGGAGCACATGCTCAAAGAGACTAAGGGTTGGCTTAGGAACTAGTGGATTCAAGGGAGAATTGAGTAGCTCTAGCTTAGTGTTATAGGGACGAGTGTCTAGGGTTTAAATAGAAGAGGGATGGAAGGTCATGGAACATAACCGAAGGAGATGTGTCATCCGCAGTATGAATGAGTCATGAAGACTGCAGATGAGTAATAGTACACTATGTGGATGATGAAGCATGATAAGTAAGCATGAGTACAATTGCTGGTATAAACTTAGAGGTCACTTAGGCCTATTTTAGAGATATGGAAGTGACTTCAGGAAAAGCCCAGTGAGGCCCTTATCAAATAAGGAACTCTCACCCTGAATGGATACAATTTCTTTTACTTCAGTTCCTTTATGTACTTGATGCCTAGATAGTGCTAGTACAACCTTTTTTTCTCTACCATGTAATAATAGTTTTAGTGCTCTTGATTCTCATGTAATTATAGATAGTGATACCAATAGCTCATTTTATATATGTAATTCTCCACCTTCACATTGTAATAGCCTACCTGAAAATATAACTGAAGCAGTGATCTCGAAAGAGTGTGGTCATCAGGAAGTGACACTTAATTCTGCTTATAAAGAAAATAAAAATATTTCCCATCTAAACCCAATAGACAAGAAAGTGTGCACACTTAAGCTACTTAGGGAGATAATTCTAAAAATCAACATAATACAAAAAACAGAAACATCACAGTAAATGCCCTACTGGATAGTAGTACTAATGGAATATTTATTGACACAGAATGGGCTGAGAAAAGCTGCATTCCTCTCACTCCTCTTGAGAATGTGGTGCCTGTCTATAATGTGGACAGAGCTATTAACTCCGCTGGCAGAATAGCTTATGCCTGTAACCTTATTATCGACTATCAGGGACATCATGAAAGAGTAACTGCTGATGTTATCAACCTTGGTAGAAACCAAATGATTCTTGGATATACATGGTTAAGGGACCACAATCCCTCTATAGATTGGACCCTAGGACATGTACACATGGACAGGTGTCCTATGTTGTGCAAAGTATTGAAAACCATATATGGTAATAGAATGGAAGAAAGAGAAAAAGAATAGCCCATATGTATACAGACAAGTTTACCTTGCCCAATCCAAATTCAGAGGATGCTTTCAAATTAGTCCCTGAACAATATAGAGAATATCTGGATGGCTTTTCAGAAACAGTATCTGAACATCTCCCTGAATGAAAAGCTTGGAATCATACGGTAGATCTAAAATTTGATTTCATATCCAAGAAGGGTGGAATGATTCCATTAGGCCCAGCTGAACAAGATGAGGTCAAAGCATTTATAAATAAACAACTGAAAAAGTAATACATTCATCCCTCCAAATCACTGCAGACATCTCCGGTATTCTTTATATCTAAGAAGAATGGCAAGAAATGCATGGTTATGGATTATAGATATCTCAATGAAGGCATGGTCAAAAATAACTACCCCCTTCTGTTGATCTTGCAAATCATAGATGAACTAAAAGGAGCAAAGTTGTTCACAAAAATGGATCTGAGATGGGGATACAGTAATGTCCACATCAAAGAAGGCAACAAATGGAAGAGAGCCTTCATCTGTCACTTAGGGGCCTTTGAACCTGCTGTAATGTTCTTTGGCATGTGTAATAGTCCCACTACATTTCAGCAAATGATGAACAACATTTTCACTGACATGGATGACATTGTCATTATTTATATTGATGATTTATTAATCTTCTTAAAACACAACAATGTGGTTAAACATCACAAAGCAGTATAAAGAGTACTTCAGAGACTTCATGAGAATGACCTATTTGTAAAACCATCAAAGTGTTTCATTGAGATCACAAAAGTAGACATGCTAGGAATAGATGTGTCAGGAGAAGGAATCTCAATGAGCAAAAATAAGCTAAAATTCACTACTATGCCCGTCTTGGCATATCCAGATGACATGATCTCTTATTGTGTCGAATGTGATGCATCAGAATACACAACTAGTGCAGTGCTGTCTACTCTCAAAGAAGACAAATGGCACCCCATCACATATATGTTACACTCCATGACACTTGACCAGTGAAATTACCCAATAGCTGATAAAGAAATGCTCACGATCATTCTTTATCTCGAGCAATGGAGACATCACTTGGAAGGTGCTAGACATCAGTTTGAAATATGTATTGAAGAATAGGGTAGAAGGTGGAACGACTTAGTGGAGCGAATGCACCCATGGACCTGGACTGAGTAATAATTGACAGGGATGCCTGTCGACTACTCAGCCCATATATACTATTCTCTTATCTACCTATTAATATACATGGTAGATAAGAGAGATAAGGGTGAAGTCCATATGGCGCTATCAGGATATCTCCAACAATATGGACATATCATAAAAGCCTTATGTACTTTATGAAATCACAAGATCTGAACAAATGTCAAGCTAGATGATCACAATATTTATCGTGATTCAACTTTTTATGAGTGAATAAACCAGAGTCCTCAATGGAAAAGGCTGATGCTTTATCTTGGCGAGAAGATCATAGAATAGAAATAGAAAATGACAACAAAAATACCATCATGATAGATAGTTCTAAAATACATAGTATAGCAGAAATTGAACTCTTTGATAGAATGAAAATAGCACATGAAAAAATGAAAATTGCAGAAGGATCAGTATATAGTGATGGACTATGGAAATGTGATGAAAAAATATGGGTATCTACAGAATTGCTCATGGAAGTGATGATGCAATTTCATGATCATCCACTCGCCGGACATAAAGGCCTGGATAAAACTAAAGAACTAGTCTCTAGATATTACAAATGGCCTGGCATAAAGTCAGATATAGAAATCTATTGTAAATCTTGTGATCAATGTGCTCATATGAAGCCTTCAAATAAGCTCTCTGCAGGAAAACTGCAACCCTTGCCAGTAGCATCTGTTATGATCCATTGTTTTCTTTTCTCTTCGGTTCTCACTCCAGACTACCAAGTCTTATGCTCAAACCTCTCCTGGACTATCCTTTCCCTTTTCCTTTGTTTCCCTCTGTTCTCCTGTGCTCACCGTTGTTCCCCTTCGCCACCCACTGCCCTTGGGAACTCCCCTTGCACTCCTCTCTGTCCCCCTTTGCCCTTCTCCATTCCCCTTTGCTCTGCTAGCCTCTAGGCCATTATTCATCGCTCTTTAGTCATCCACAGTCTTCATGACTCAGCCATAACTGCGAATTACTCATCTTCTTATTCATGCTTACTCATTTGCTCATTACTCATCCGCAGTCTTCATAATTCATTCCATACTGCGGATTACTCATACCCTTTTTACTCTTGCTTCATCATCTGCAGTCTTCATGACTCATTTTATACTGCAGATTACTCATACCCTTTACCCTTGTCTTACTCATCCGCTTAGTGTCCCATTACTCATCTGCAGTCTTCATGACTCATTCATACTGTGGCTGACACATACCCTTTGGTCATGTTCCATGACCTTCCATTCTCTTAGTATATAAACCCTAGACACTCATCCATGTACACTAAGCTAGAGCTACTCAATTCTCCCTTGAATCTATCCGCTCCTAAGCCAACTACTGGACCCTCTGAGTGTGTGCTCTTCGCTCTAAATCCTTCGTTGTCCAAGGTATCCTCTTAGGACTCCTTTGTCAAGTCCTCAAGTCTTGCTTTGTGGTGAAGCCCTCTAGGCAATCCTTCATCCTTCGTCATCCAAGGTATCCCCTTAGGACTCCTTTGTCAAGTCCTCAAGTCTCGCTTTGTGGTGAAGCCCTCTAGGCAACCCTTTGTTCTTCGTCGTCCTCAGGTGTCTACCTTAGGACTCCTTCATCAAGTTCTTGAGTCTCGCTTCATGGTGAATCCCTCTAGGCAACCCTCTGTCTTTCATCGTCCTCAGGTGTCTACCTTAGGACTCCTTTGTCCCATTCCTAAGTACCCATCGAGTCTACAACTGACCCTATCCAGGCCAGTTGTAACAGCATCTGGCCCTTGAAAAAATGTCTTGGCTGACTTTGTCACCGCCTTTCCAAAATCACATGGATATAATTATGTGCTTGTAGTTGTGGATTACTTTTCTAAAGAAATAGCACTCATCCTGACAACTAAATTCATTACCACATAAAAAGCAGCACAACTGTACAAAGACTATGTGTGGAAACACCATGGTTTACCTAATTCTATTGTATCTGATTGTGATCCACAATTTACTGGACAAATGATGATCAGTCTGCTTAAATTGTTGAAAATTGAGATAAAAAATGACCACTGCATATTGCCGATGGACAAATAGAGCATGTTAATAGGGAATTGAATCAGTACCTCCACCTGTTTGCCACAGAAAAACAATCTCAATGGGTTAAATGGCTTGCAATGGCATAATTTAATTTCAATAATACAAAATCGTCATCTATGGGATTTACTCCCTTCCAGCTTATGAAAGTGTTTACTCCTTATATGGGGTTTGAACATAAATTGGTGAAATCGCCTGCTGCAGAAGCATTCATGTCTGATATGAAAGCCAACCTTGAAACTGCATGTTTTAATCTGAAGCAACTCATGCAAAAATGTCTTTACAGGCAGATAAATCTAGATCTGATGCTTCTGCTTATCACATCGATGATTTTGTACTTCTTTCATCTGAACACTTGGCCATAGTGAATAGACCCTCTTGGAAATTGACTAAGAAGTGGATTGAACCTTATCAGATCACAAATGTGTATATGAACTCTGTGGAATTATTATTCCCTAAATTGATTACAGCTCATAATGTTGTGAATGTCTTGCACATTAAACCTTATGTTGAACCTCTTGATGGCCAGCCCATTATACAACCTGAACCTATCTCTGTTAACGATGAAGGTCACAAAGAATTTAAAATTGAATATATTGTGGATTCTTGCTCTATTGGCTGTAGTTTCCAATACTTGATTCATTGGAAAGATTACAATGTTTCTCATCATACCTGGGAAGCCACATCTTCTATTGCTAAACATGGCAAAGATGCGATTGCCTTGTTCCATAAGAAAAATCCTAGTGCTCCTCATCAACTTAATATGTCTTAAGCCTTGTTCCAATGTGTTTTTAATACCCTTGTGATTAACTTTACATTTGGATCCATTGATTTTTTAATTCTATTCCTGAATTCTTATCCTTGCAATTGTTCTTGTCAATCTGAAATGTCAACCATAGTTGGGGAGTAATATTATAACCCTTGTTTGCACCCAGCTTTAGCACTTGAAGATCTTATCTTATCTTATCTAAGCGCACACCAATCTTATCTCGCATCTAAGCGCTCAATCTATATGCTATCTTGTCACATGACCAAGTCTAGACTCCCATGATGTCATATCTCATGGTTAGTGCATGTTTAAAGGCATGGTAACCTCATTGCATAGTTCTGGACCACCGTTCTCACAAACATGTGAGTCATTAGTCTACATATAGTAATTCGTCTCATGCTACATCATAGTTTACTCAGCACTTGCCCTAAAGCATGCCTCATGGCTATCTTATGTAAATTAGTATACAGTGGCTCAAAAAACTGTCCCAATATTTGGCCATTTGGGAGTATTCATCCCTGAACACAATACTCCTAACACTAGCTCTAAGGTTGTTAGTGTATCAAATGAGGTGCTAACTCCACTGATCAAATAATGAAGAGATTTAGTTAATATTCAAATGAATGGCAGCTATTTTAAAAGGACAGCTCATTGGGACAGTTTTTTGACTTTAAGTTTAAGTTACATACATTTGATAATGCTTCTATTATGTTACCTTTATGTAACTCAGGGTAGAACAGCATATAAAGACCCTTTCTTTTCATGTTATATTTCTATTATTGCCATGAAATCCATTTCCACTTCTCAAATGAATAATATTATCTCCCTCCTCTCTCTTGGTCTTTCTACCAGGCAAATACAGTCTCAAACTAGTCTAAGGAGGTCTACTGTGTCTAGGATTCTTCAAGAAGTTCAGCCAGAGACAGCCAGACTGTGTGGTGCCCATCCTACCAAGCTTACTCCTACCAACAAGAGAGCTGTCGTTCAGCAAATCATCACTAGCAAGGTCAAACATGCAGTCCAAGCCACTCAGTTCATCAATTCCATCATTGATATTCCTGTTGATCCTCAAACAGTGAGGAATACTCTGAAGGAGGCCTCCTTGAAGGCAGTGGTGAAGAAGAAAAGCCTCTTCTCTCTAAGAGCCATCAGAAGAGAAGACTAGCCTTTGCTCTCAAGTATCAGCATTGGACTGTGGATGATTGAAAGAGGGTCTTGTGGTCATATGAGATCAAAATCAATAGGATTGGGTCAGATGGGCAAGAGTATGTGTGGAAAAAGAAGGGAGAGGGGCTGATTGCCAGAGAGATCAAAGGTATAGTCAAGGTTCACTTATGGTATGGGGTTGCATAGGATGGAATGGAGTGGGAATCTTGAGTGAGGTTGAAGGAAGGATGAATGCTGAATAGTATGTGGAGATCTTGGAGCAGGGGCTGCTTCAGAGCATGGAGAATTCTGGAATTTCAAAGGAAGATCTTATCTTTCAGCAAGATAATGATCCCAAGCATACCTCTAGAAGAGCTCAAGCATGATTTTATGAGCAAGAGATCAAGCTTCTGGACTGGCCTACACAGTCTCCTGATCCCAATCCCATTGAACACACCTGGAATCATCTCAAAAGATGCCTCTCAGCCTATGAAACTGCACCTACTAGAGTTCATTAGTTATGGGACAAAGTAGTGGAGCAGTGGGGTAATATTTCTGTGGAACAGTGTTAGAAGTGGATAGAAAGCATGCCCAGAAGGATTGAAGCAGTTATGAAGGCCAAGGGAGCTTATACCAAGTACTAGATATCTAAATTTTTATAAAGTCAAAAAACTGTCCCAATGAGCTGTCCTTTTGAATTAGCTGCCATTCATTTGAATATTAACTAAATCTCTTCATTATTTGATCAGTGGGAAGCCAGGAGTCAGTACCTCATTTGATACACTAACAATCTTAGAGCTAGTGTTAGGATTATTGTGTTCAGGGATGAATACTCCCAAATGGCCAAATATTGGGACAGTTTTTTGAGCCACTGTATATACAATGTAGCACCAGCCAGACTCCTCAGTCTGTTCTGGTTGATTCCTAACCTAAGCAGTTCCTGAAGGCAATCTTAGCAACACTTAGATGCTGAATCACTTGAACTCAAGAACTAGGAAGAAGAGGTATTGAAAGGATATTTCAACAAGAACAAGACTGGCTTGTTCCATTGCTGCATTCAAGTATATATACTACTGTACATGAGATGTCCATGAGGGCAATGCTATGCTAGGGCTATACTACAATGAGGCAAGGCTATGTGGAATGGAAAAGAAGCATGCCTTGCTGTGAACATATATTAGTCTAGATTGGGATGTCATAGTGACATCATATTATGTAATGTGGTGTGATAAGATAAGATAAAGGAATGAGTGCTTTGTACTACATTTAGGGCGCTCTGGGCTTTAACAAAATGAAAGAAAAGAAATAGGCACTCTAGGTGCTACAGTAAAAAGTAACTAGTGACAACTAGTGTTTGCAACATTACCCCCCTTCTAGAGAGGATACTCCAGATCTCCGAAGTCACTAGGCCAATCAACAGCACAATCAGGAGAGTAGACAGACTTAATTTCTAATTTAGACTCGTCATAGACTTGTTGGATCAATTTCTGATGATTTTTGTCAAAAGTATCCAATGTGGCTTGCATATGAGTAAGATTTCTAGCAGGCTCCCACCTCCTGCCATCTTCTCCATGTCCTTTCCAGTGTATCAAATACTGGAACCCTCTTCTGCGCTTTCTTCAATCTATAATAAAATCTACTTTAAACTCCTTGGTACCCTTGTCATTGACCACCAATGGACAGGGGCATATGAAGAGTTGACCTGTCAGGGGTTCTAAATAGGGTTTAACCCTTGAAACATTAATAGTGTTATGTGTGCGGCTGCCTTTCAGCAATGCTAAGGTTACAGTGTTTTGTCCTTTTAAATCTGGAATCCTGTATGGTCCTATCCACCTATTATTTAATTTAGGGCACTATTTATCTGGGCCCAAAGACAGATGTTTGGTGCTTAACCACACTTGACTTCCTATCTTGTAGAGGGGTGCATCTGAATGATGACAGTCAATCTATTCTTTAATCTGCTCTCTAGTTTTTGCCAAGGCTTGCTTAGCACTATCATGATTAGATCATATCTGTGATACAAAATATTTGGCTGCTGGAGTTGAGCTAGATACATGCTCGAAGCCTAATCTGGGCTCAAACATTTTGTTCACTTGAAATGGAGAGAATCCAGTGGCTGAGGACTGGATGTTATTATACATAAACTGAGCGATTGCTAGCAATTCTGCCCATTTATCTTGTTTTTCGAGAGTGTAGAGCCTAAGGTACTGTTGTAGCTCTCTGTTCACCCTCTCAGTCTGACCATCAGTTTGTGGATGATATGCCATTAACATTTTTCTTTGAATGTTCAACATCCTGCAAATGTCCTCCATTACAAATAAAGCAAATTGTGATCCTCAATCTGAAACAATTGAATCTGGAAGTCCATGATGCTTCCATACATAATCCTGATAGAGTTTTGCTGTTTCTACTGACATTACTTCTTTTGTCATTGGAATAAACATAGCTTCTTTTGAGAAGTGATCCACTATCACTAAGATTGTGTCATACCCATAACTCTTGGATAAGCCTGTAACGTAATCAACACTAATATCTTTCCAGGGTCCAGCTGGAACTTCTAACGGCATTCCTTTACCACTAGGCATAGTGTTGCTTGGTTTCATCCTTGCACACCAATCACAATGACTAACATATTCTTTAATGTAGTTCCACAATTTGGCCAATCATATGAACACTTGATTAGCTCTACAGTCTTTTGCACTCCTTTGTGACCTGCAAGCAGGTGGTCATGGAACTAAGTGATAACTTGGGTCCTTAATAACTGTAGAACCCATACATGATTGGTGTAATGCCATAATTATATATGGAGGAGAGTTCCATCGGGTTTATCCACACCTGAATGTGCTTGGACTATTTTCTCATCTAGAGAAAGGCATTTTATATAAGATGCAGTAGAGGTCACTGGACCATCATTAGATCTTACTGTGCTCTGAATCCTTTGTGGTGGAATCACGACCATGTTTTTATTGTCATTCTTAATGCCAACCATATGATTTTCTCATCTAGAGAGAGCATTGGCTTTTTCCATTGAGGTGCCTGGTTTATTGACTAAGGTATAATCAAATCTGGACAAGTACTGTGCCCATCTCACCTGTTGGTGGTTCAGATCTTGGGACTTTATGAAGTACTACAGATTCTTGTGATCTGTCCAGATTTCGAAAGTGTGCCATTCGAAGGCACCTTCAAGGTAGTGTCTCCAGGATTCTAATGACATTATGATGGCTAGCATCTCTTTATCTGCTATAGGATAGTTGTGCTGCTCAGGTGACATTTTATGTGACATGTATACTATTGGATGCCACTTGTCTTTTTGCTGAACAGAGAGCACTGCTCCTACTGCGAAATCTGATGCATCGCATTCTACTCTGTAGGTTGCATGATTATCTGGAATAAGCCAAAACAGGGGCTGTTATGAAAGCCCTTTTTATATCTTTGAAGGCCTGCTTCTGAGCATCTCCCCAGCTCCAGGGTTGATCTTTCTTAGTCAGTTCATGCAGTGGTGCTGCCATCAAACTGTAATCTTTTATGAACCTTATATAGAAGTTGGCCACCTCTAAGAAGCTTCTAACTCATTTAATGTTCATGGGTGCAACTCATTCCATAACTCCTTTGACCTTTGTAGGATCCATCGAGATCTCTTCTGTAAAAACCATCATGCCCAGCATGTCTACCGAATTTTGTTTAAAAGAACACTTCTCAGATTTGACAAATAAATCATGCTTTCATAGGCGTGCTAGCACTTCCTGAACAATTTTTCTACAGTGACTCCAAAAACCGTTCCAATGTTTAACCCCAAACTGGGGCATTAACTGCTCCGCAATCACCTGTGGGAATCTCGCTTAGCTTTGGTAAAGACAAACATAGTATAAACCCTTAACTACAACTCCGTCCCCAGGGTCATGTGATTTGGCTCAGAGGCTCCAGAGATATATCCATTCTAAACCAGCAATACCATTGGAACAGTTTTTGGACTTTCATTAACACCTATAGAATC
>JBBPMR010000982.1:0-12914 GCA_038090415.1 Rossbeevera mucosa | reverse complement strand
GAAGACAAGCTTGGTCATCGTACTCAGGGCCAAGGGACTTCGTGTCCGACCAAAGGCTCTTCCTCCAGACACGAGTGGATGGATTTCACAAGTCTTCAACCAGAGCTTTGCTCCCTCTGCGAAGATGGTGAATTGGAGCACCTCCTGGTAGTTTGTTTAATATATAAAGCATCTGTTATTTGCACCCCACAAAAGTTCCGACAAAGCAATGGCATATAGACATGCGCGAGAAGGCAGTGGCGAGGTACAGAGTCACGTACGTCCGTGCAGCGAATAAACAGGTGTTCAAGTGAGGAGAAAGCGGGGATGGTGTGAGCATAAGGTGAAAAATGAGGGTGAAACCGCCAAGGCAATAGCGTGCAGACAGACAGTTACTATAGCAGTTCCTGTTCAAGTTGCAGAGAAGGCAGGGAGACGGGTGCCATGGCCAAGAAACCGGCATCAGGCGCAATGCATTAACTTACATCTCGTACCCCGAGTATGAAAGAAATTCGATGGCTCTGATGCATTGCCCGTTTGCGCTAGTACCGGTACGGGTCTTTTCATGCAATAAAGCACTATTGCCGCTATCACGACCCGTTCCAAACGTGATTTCCAGTTCGGGTCCGTTTTAGCAATCACAATCAGAGAGGAAGTGCTCCGGAACCCCTTATACGTACGCATCGTCTGTTGAGCGGTATAAGTAGTCGGTAGAATCCAACACAGTTCTCTACCAGAATAGCCGTTCGCCTTTTTCTACGCCGTGAGTGATCGCAGTCTCCACTGGCAAGGTCATCCATACCTGATAGTATTTTTTCATTTAGCAAGACCATATACCACTCTTCGAACCCAACATGGGCCCCTTCTATGCCTACGCTCGATCTGTCAGTTTTTTTTCAACTCTCAAGATAAAGATCGTTACTAACATAGGACTGACCAAGATTATGGATGGTACCTACGGCGCGTATTGGCGCTATTTCATGACCTTCTCCAGTCGCGAACATGCAGACGAGTGGTGGCGTATCATTTCCCACTCTGAAAGCCCAACTGCTGGCATCTTCCAGCGTATTTCCCCTCAGTATTATACCTTCAACCAACTTGATGTTGCCGACTTCATTCTCAACCAGAGACGTTCCAGAACAATATGTTCTTCACGTTGCTAAACAATAGGGATGTAAGTGTTCAAAGCACATTTCCTCAACAAGACATTACAGGTCATGTCAGCGGCAACTGGCAAGTACAGCTGAGCTTCGTGCTAAGATTAGCTCGTTGCTGGCTGTTTCATGCATTAGGTATTACATTCGCTCCAAAGCGGACCCTCGTAGATTTTGGTACTGCAGTCTCAGCAACAGAGCGTGTGCCGTCTGTGGACGGGGGGCTGCAGAGACGTTCATGCATCCACTAAATGTCGATCACGATTCTGTGTTTTGGCCCCAAACGTATCCCAAGACAAGCTGATCACGATCGGCAGTGATCATATCACGATCGCCCCACATCACCGACGATAACTATTTGAGAGCCAAGAAATCGTCTGTCATTCCAGAGTTTATCTTTAGCGACCTCCAGGACAGGTTCGCCGTGCAGACAAGGGCATTGAACGAGACTATCATCGAGTACGTTATGCCTGGAGATAAGGGCACTGGAGAAGTTTGAGAGTTAGCTGCTTGAACAAAGGGTACGATTTAGTTTTGCAATGAAGTTTTGTACGATACCCTGATGATGTGTAGCGGAGAATGTGGAAATGGAGGAGGTATTGTCTAAAGTATGAGCCGATCAGGATAAACAGCTACGTAAGCCGGGTGATATTTACAATGCGACCTCCGTCACCTTCGATACCCGAGAAAGAGTTCACTTACAATGCCCTGAAACAGTCACTTCGCCTCGATGGACGCAATATGCTCGAAATACGGACACCGACGCTCACGTTCGGACCCGAACTGGGTTGGGTCGAATGTACACTGGGCAAGACGCGGTGCGCTGCATATCCTTTTGCGTTGTTGTTCAAGTATTTCTAACGTGTTCCATGCAGTGTGGTCGCCCACGTCGATGCAAAAATGGTCAAACCATCGTCAGATCGGCCCTTCGAAGGCATTATCACCATCCAGTCTGAAATTTCGCCCATGGCCTCGGCTGACTACGAAGTCGGTCGGTAGGCCCTGTAGTCTATTCGCCTTGTCTAAAAGTGATTGTTCTCTAGACCATCAGAAGAGGAGATAACGATGACACGAATGCTCGACAAAATTCTGAGGCGGAGCGATGCGATCGACAAGGAATCGCTTTGCATTGTCGCCGGACAACGTGTGGGTGTCGCTCACCAAGTACATCTATGCGACTAAAGATACGGTTCAGGTCTGGCACCTCCGGCTTACGATCCATTGTCTCGCCGACGAAGGGAACATGCTTGATTGTGCTTGTCTTGCGGGCATCGTCGCCTTTAAGCACTTTCGTCGGCCAGAAGTCGAGGTCATCGGGGACGACGTCACCGTGGTTCGTATACGCTTGTCTTTGTACTCGGTCGACTAAATATGATCGCAGCACGCGCCTGAAGAACGGGCACCGGTACCGCTCGCGATCCACCACACGCCGTTCAGTATCACGTTTGGGTTCTTCCCCGACTCAACGATGGCGCGGCCGGTCGTGGATCCGTCATTGCTGGAACAGCGGCTGAGCGCAGGGACGATGAGTGTCGCGCTGAACGCGCAGCGTGAGATATGCGTGTTGCACAAGGCAGGCGGCGTGCCGACGGCGCCTGACGAGATACTGGGGCTGCTAAACGTTGCGGTGGACATTGCGAAGGACTTGGACAAACTAGTCGAAGCGCGTTTGAGGGCAGATTGGGCGGAACGCAAAGTCGAGGTACGCTGAACTCACAAGAGTAGCCGACGGGTGTACCGTCGGGTTAGATCCGCTATCACAGGTGCTTATTTGTATCACACGTGCATGTGACTATTATAAGTCCACGCAATCATTGAGAGGCTGGGATAAGGATGTTCCGTTCCATCGCTTTCTTTGTGTTCGCGGCAAGAGCTGCCTTTGCACACTCTTCGGAGTGGAGAGACCACATCAAAAACGTTGTGGTACTCGTTCAAGAGAATCGGTGAACATGGGTTAGCTTTAGCGGCTACTACAGCTTCAACTCATCGTTACTTCAGCTCGTTCGACTCCTACTTTGGCGACCTGTCCTACCGAGACGACATCGACAACATCCGTAATTTGCGAGGAAAATACTGCAATCCAGTATGTTTGCGCTTCTCTTCTGTTCAGTGCCAGGTTTTCTTATCACAGCAGACCAACCTCACTTCGTTGACGGATCCCACGCAATGGCTCTGCGCCGAACCCACCGGGGAAAACGTCTCTCCTGACGACCCAAACCACTCCCTCACTGGCATCAACTACCAGCTCTTCTCCAGCTACCACCCAGACGAGTCGGGTCCGCCGGACGTTATCGAAGCCCAGGAACGTATGCTTGGCTTCGTCGTCGAGCACGAGGTCACCCACGGCACCCGCAACCTGGCTCGCGCGGCAGAGGTCATGAATTACCTTCCCGAGGAGATGATACCTGTCTACCGCGCGCTCGCGGAGAACTATGTCTTGTTTGACAGGTGGTTCTGTGACGTCCCCGGTCCGACGAACCCGAATCGGTAGGTTGTCCTATTTGAGCTCTGCCTCTCCTGCCTTTCTGGGCAGGCCTCAGTCGATGGGCTAACGTGATGACCGGCGTGAGCAATGCAGCGCATACATGACCTCTGGCACATCCTATGGGCACGGAAGGAATGACCATGGGTTCAACGCGTTCGCCCTCCCACAACGTTCGATCTTCCAGCAACTCGACGAAGCCAACGTGAGTTGGGTCAACTACTACAACTCCAGCTTCAACCCGGACTCCGAGTTCTATGAGTGGACCTATACAAGCGGGAGGTCTAAGACACACGTGCGGCCGATCAGCGAGTTTTTCGCAGACGCCCAGTCGGGGAGGTTGCCCCAGTTTACGTGGATCAACCCAGAGGTACGTTTTGGCGTTGTGTTATGTTCTGAATAGGTGTTCGTTGCTCAAGGATCCCATTACCAGTGTTGTAGCTATGACTCGATGCATCCTCCAAGTCCCATCAACATGGGCGAGGCGTGGACGAAGAACGTTTACGAAGCTCTACGTAGCTCCCCTCAATGGGATAACATGTTATTCCTGCTCACGTTCGACGAGCACGGCGTACGTCCCCTTCTTTCTTGATTCTCTTTTTGTCCTGCTGTCTTGTGGAGATTCATCTATGATCGCCTGCTGCGGAAACAGGGCTACGCAGACCATGTCCCGCCACCCGTAGGCGTGCCTCCGGGCGACGATCTTACTTACACAGAACTGGCTCAAGACGGAAAGTACTATACGTTTTCGTTTGACCGGCTGGGTCTCCGGTACGTCAGGCCGATCTCTCGTCCGCGCGCTCTCTGTCTCTAGCTCCAAACCAATTCTAATCCTGCGGACAGCGTGCCCACCCTCGTGATCTCGCCCTGGGTTGAAAAGGGTGCGCTCGAACGCGTCGGAAAGAACGGATCGATGTACAGCCATTCGTCCCTCCCGGCGTTCATCTCCCAGGTTCGTCATTTTATTTTTGTTGCTTTTGTATTCGATCGTCGTCGTTGTCTCTCGCCTTATCTCGGCTCACTCTGTTTCGCTCTCATCCTCCCCCATGCGTCCCCAGTTGTGGAACCTCGACGACGGCAAACCACTCACTCCCAGGGTCGCTTCGGCGGCGTCATTTGAACATCTTATCACGGACGTGTTTCGGGCGGATACACCACCACGGTTGCCCGAGGCGTGGGGGTATACGAGTGAGGAAGTAAAAGGTGTGGATCGATCAACGGCCCCTTCGCTGTTGGAGAATGCCGACCACCTGCTTAACATGCCTGATTGGGAGTGATACTTGGGAGTGGGGAACCCTGACCAGGAAACGTGGAGTGATTGGCGCTAGTATGATGGAACACGAACAGGGCACACAGATGGGGTGCCGGTGTCACTATGTGATATATGTATGATGTATCAGACTGTTCTATGCGCGAACCCGAAAAAGTACAACATGCACCATAAAAAATTCCCAGTTTCGCTATCCCCGTCTAACACTTTTCTAGACCGGAAACGGGCACAACCACCAACTGTCAACCCGCGTTGGAGGCGCGGATGAAGAACAGACTGGGAGAGATTACATCGGTATGGTAACAGCATTAAAAAGCTATTCTCGTCCGTCCGGTCAGTAAAACTAGGTTGACATAGATCAGCGACTCGAAATAAATAAATGAAATGGAGGGGACGTACAGTCGCCTGATCTAGTACAGGATTCGAAGACGACACGCTTCCCTGCCCCCCACCGCCGGAAGGACGGTCTTGCTCTTGATGTATCGTGGGCTGGCTAGGCTGTCGGCGCGGTTGTGGGGCATCAGGATGATGGGGAGGTAATGGAGAGACCACCTGCGGGCTTACCCCAGCGGCCAAGTTATTTCCTGCCACAACAGCACCACCACCACCACCACTCGCCCCCCCTGCACCGTTACTGCTACCGCTCCCTCCCCCCCCCCCCCCCCCCCTGCCCCCCCCCGTTGGGTGCCCGAGATTCGTGAGCCCCTCCTCCCTCGGTACGATGTCGATCAGGAAGTCGAACTGATCCGACTTGGTGAGGGCCTTTGCGATGTCGGCGCGGGATAGTGTTCGGCGCTTGTTGGAATCAGCGATAATGAACGCTCGCGCTGTGATTTCGGAGATGAAGACTGCCGTGATTCGGTCGTTTAGAAAGGATCTTTCATAAAAATAAAAGGGAATAAAAATAGCGTGCATATATAATTCAAGGGAGGGGGAATGGAAACGGAACCGTAAAGTGGGAATGATAGTGAGAGGGGGAAGTCTAGGTGGCAACACGGTCGCGCGGTAAAAAGAACGAGACGCGCACGAGTGCTCGTGTTTTGATAGATTCATTATCTTTCACGGGACGCGAACGGGAAAAAAAAATACACAGAGTTGGACTCACTTTCACAAGCTTTACAGAACAGGATGGGGGCGTCCGCAGCTATCATCTACACATATTCCGGTTGGGCGGTGGGCGGTGAGTAACAGTAAGCATGAAGACGTCGAGGAGGAGGTGTCCCGGGTGTAGCGCAGCCATCTCAATGAATGGGGTTCGTTTACATGGCACACATCCACGCGCCCACGCACCTTGACGTCTGGGTCGCTCTTCATAACTTTTTTGATCCTCGCGAGAGGTAACGGTGGATGTCTGTAATCTGGTGTTTCTTGTTCGGCTGCATCGACCTGTCTCTGCCAAAAGGAGCGTAGGAAATCGTTCAGTGGCTCCCCGGGCTGGACGAAGGGCGTCGTTGGTGACATTTCTAGCTGAATATCTGATCGTGAGAAAGGCGTCGGCGTCGGAATAAGACTTGGAAACCCTAACCCTGTATTAGGGTTATTCACATATAGGCGATCCCCTGATCAATCTGGTTCTCTTCGTTCCCTTTCACTAAACTTTCAAGCTTCCGGGCCATCAAGAATGTTCTCACTTGGGCTGTATCTCAGTGCCACCTTAAATCTGGGGCTTCCTTTAGATGATCAAGTAACTTGACCAAGCTTCCAATGCAGGGTCGCGCTCACACGCTCACGTATACATGTGGGGATAGTGCTGTGTTTCATACAGCACAGTTTATATTATGTTACTTAATGCCGGTAATCTAGGCCGTGAAACCCTGTACTATAAAATCACCTCATGGTGCCCTCGAGTTCACCCTGCTGCGCACCTCACCTCTCTGAAGTTGTACATTACAAGTAATGAACATCAGTCTACGATACGTCTGGACGGACACATCGCAAGCGATGTTCATTACCTCGACTGGAACTGTTCTCTTCGCGTCCCATATCACGCGCGATCCCCTTGGCCATCGGTCGACGACGTCGATCACTTCGGTGGACGATCAAGGGTCTATGACGGAAGTGGGGTTCATCAAGTGGAACGAGACTACGGGAGACCTGCCGTACCTCTGTGTGGGTGCCTGTTTAATGGAACTGCACATGGTGCAGGACACCGAATGCTGGTAACTATCTTTGATCTCGTCTGTTAGCCTCCCTAATCACTCAATGAAAACATTGTAATTGTGTAGCTCTACTGTGATTCTGGGGGACGATGGACGAAGCTATCGATGGAGGTCGGTCAACGACGTAGCCACCGTAAGCCTGTTTTGGATCTTTCGAGTCTGAGTGTTTCTGAAGCCCCTGCTCTACAGCTTTATGCAGACCGCGTTTCTGCAGCCCCGATTGCTGTCACATACGATGACCCCCATTCCTCTTTAGTGGACCACAATCCTGAAGAAACTACCGCGGTTCTTTGCATTCAACCATCCGGTTTCCCTCACCTTCGCGAGATCATCACAACATTTATCTTGGCACACACTTATGGTCATGATCGAAGATCACAAGACATCTCTTTCTATGGTCAGATACTTGAGATGTGCTCTCCGTCTCAACGACAAATATTTTCGTATTTAGGAAATCTCGTTTCTGAGGGACGCCGGATCCAGCCTGCCAAGGACAGTCACAGGAAGTAGGTGCTTTCTCATGCATTAGCATCACATGATCGAACGTGCTAACCCCACTTGCCTCGAGTCGTGTGCAACACGTGCCTCCATCGCGCATAGATAATCGGCAAGATAAGGTAGGGAGTCACGCACATGTACACACCTTGGCTGAGAAGTATCGTGATTTTTATTGGCACTGTACGTACCAGCGCAGGAACAGCCATGCCACGCGTTTCACCGTCGACTTAACGGGTCAATTGTTGAAGAGGTTCAAATATCCGTCCGCGTACGGAGGATTTGGAGACATCTGGAAATGCGATTGGATTCAGGATTCCAGGGCTATCGAGGTCGCTCCTTGTGTATATATTTCGCGAATAATATTGATCCATTGGTGATTTCACAGGTAGCTGTCAAGGTGATGAGGACGAACCTAACGGGAGGCCAGAAGGAGACCGAGATCAAGGCACGTGGTTGCATCCCGCTAGTGCTACAATTGACCATCGGCCATAGATAATTTGTCGGGAATTGAAGGTTTGGGTGAAACTGGAACACGAGTGTGTGTTGCCACTTTATGGCGTTAGCTTCGACTTTAGTAGATTCCCGGCGATGGTCTGCCCTTGGCTGGAAGGAGGGACGTTGAGCCAATACCTCGAGCGTCACGCAGATCTTCCACTGCATACTAGACTACAGTTGGTGAGTGACATTTTGACCTTCTACGTGTCATGGGCTGACAGAAGGGGCAAGCTGAGTGATATTGCAGACGGGCTCCACTACCGTGAGATGTATCGTTTTGTTGTATCCAGATGACACTAATTGCGCACCGTAGTCCATGGATGTGGCATCGTCCACGGTGACTTGACAGGAGTAACGAATTTCTCCGACATCTTGTCTGTTTTACTCACCTCGCTCTGATAGTCGAATGTCCTCATCAAAGATAACGGCAAGGCTTGCCTGTCTGATTTCGGACTCTCGAGAATGTTGATGGATGCGACCGGCAGCTCCTACTATCTGACGTCGACTGTCATGGGAAGCGTGCGCTGGGCCGCGCCGGAGCTATTCGAAATCGAAGAACGTCATTCGAAAGAGACCGTCCATGTGGTACCAAGCCCGCAGAGCGATGTGTATTCGTTCGGGTCGACCATGTTGCAGGTTAGTTTTTCTTTACTGAAATTTAAACTGTTATGATTGATACCATGTCAACGTTCGCCAGGTGTTGACGGGCAAGGTGCCATATCATTACTACAAGAATGATGCCCAGGTTCTTGTTGCATTGTCTCGCGGGTTCAGACCTATGCGTCCAGATAACCCGATGATTGATGAAGTGCTTTGGAAATTTATGGAGCGGTGTTGGGTTACGAGTATTCAGAGCTCAGGTCCTGGTATGTCGAAGCGGTCGAGCAGCCATGGACAGTGCGGTCGGCCGTCTATCGAGGACGTTGTCAATTTCTTGACTGTCGTTAAGTCTCGTTAGTAGTCAGTAGGAAACAAGGGACGTTCGCGTGACATACGTGACGTGTCGCGTCCTGTCGGTCACATATCAGCTCATTTATTACGAAGCGCGCTGCCATCCTTGTGTTTTGTTTTATTACAAGCAAGACCGACACGCGATGAGTCGAAGAGGAAACAATGTACGGGGCCCGACGTCGGCCTTGACGGAGTTTCTTCGTGTGCGTAATCGTTCGCAATCACGGTGACTTGATGCTAAGACAGGAGCTTCTTCGGTTCTCTGTACAACGATTCGGAAAATCAAATCCACACGCTCGTTCGTTCACATAGGAAACTGGAATCAATCCCGCTACGATCGCCCGTCGTGTTGCCACGAGGGAACAAGGGCAAGAGCAAGGACAGTCCAGTACACAGAACGGGGAGCAGCAAAACGGTAACGGTGCCCCAGCACAGGGCGAGAATAGAAATGAGGAGCAGGAGACTACGACCACACCCCAACCAGCAGCATCATCGACGAGCCGTCGTCCACGACGTCGAGCGGCCACCGTACGTCCCGTTTATCTCTATTGCCCTTTCGTTTTTATTCTCTCTATTTTCCTCCATTCTGACCCATTTTCTACAATTTAGGAGGTAGACTATGCATCCGATCAGCTCGACGAACCCGAGGATGCACCCAGCCCGAAAAAACGCAAGCACGCGAACGGCAAGGCGAGCGCTAAATCCAAGTCGAAGGCAAAGCAAAAGGCGAAAGAGGACGGCAATTACCAAGGGTCGTCCGAAGACGAGTATACAATGCCGTCGAGAAATTTAGGGTCTGCGGGTGGTAGGAACGACAACAGAAAACCACCTGTGGGGAGTTTCGAAAAGTGTGCTCGGTGCGAGAAGCAGTTCACTGTGGTGAGTTGTAATGACTGGTTCGAATTCGTCTTATTCATGTTTTTTCTTCGTGTAAGACGAAATATACCATGGCAGCGAATCCACCACCAGGTTATCTGTGTCACCAATGTGCAAAGGCGTCTGGGGCTGACCCTTTCAAGAAGCCTGCTGCTCGTGCAAAAAGGAAACCTGCAGCAGAAAAACGCGAACTGATTCACTTTGAAAAACTTCGTCTCCCGACGTTGGCGTCCCTATGTATTGAAGTAATAATTTCAAGTTCGTCTTGGCTTTCGGTCTAAGCTTCCTTCTCCCAATTGCAGCTCATCGGAAATCATATCGACGACGTTGAAGCGCTCGGTGACATTGGTTCAGTCAATATGGATGAAATCGCCAAAACCCTAGCTCGGAATCGAAGTTTGTGAGTTATGGAACGCTATTCAAGTCACAGCGCTTATGCAACCAACGAGCAGAACGTGCGAGAATGCTCAATTATTCTACGACGCGCAGAACAAGAAACTCAAGTTCTACGATGCTACCAGTAGGCCCACCTACTTAGCTTCCCCACTCGGCATCAATTACTCAACAGATTCATCGGGCAGACTTGACTCCCCCAGCTCTCACAACTCTCGCGAGTCTCAATCCCAATTTGACACACTTGCACCTTGACTATTGCGGTCGCCTCACGTGCCCGGTTCTGAACATGTTTTCGACATCCCTCCCCCTCCTGACACATCTAGATCTGCACGGGCCATTCCTTGTGCGCCCGGAAGCGTGGATCGATTTTTTCAAGGCCAAGCCGGAGCTGCGGTCCTTCCGGATCATCCAGAGCCCTCGATTTGATCACGAATGTGCAAAGAGCCTCGCGAAGCATTGCACCAAGTTGGAAGAGTTGCGACTGAAAGAGGTCGAACAGTTGAACGACTCGTTCGTGGAATGGCTATGTGACTTGCCGCCGCTAAAATCCCTGGACCTCTCGAATCCTGGTGCCGGCATCATGGAAGATGGATGGATTCAGCTCTTGGAAAAGCATGGTAGCACTTTGGAGAGCTTTGACCCATCCTGGCATGAAGGGTTTACGGACTCGGTACTAGAGCACGGACTCCACAAGCATGCTCGAGTCCTTTCTGAGCTCAAGCTAGAAGGCCTGTTGAGCCTGACGGATGAGGGCGTGGCACGCTTTTTCCAGAATTGGAACAAGCCTTTTGTTCCGCCTGATTTGGCAGAAGACTGTGACTCCGAAATGGGAATGGAAATGGAGGGTAAAGAAGTCCCGTCCATTCCGTTCACACCGAATCCACCCCTCCGCGTGGTCTCCCTCGCGCGGAACCGAGCACTCTCGAGCGCGACATTCTCAGCGCTCCTCGCACACTCTGTTCCGTCGCTCCTGTCACTAAACTTAAACGGCTTAGGAGGTCCGATTTCTGCGGAGTCACTCGAACGACTCAAAGACGCCGTGGACCTGCGTTCATTGGACCTGAGCTGGTGCCGTGAGCTGGACGACTTTGTGATGAAGGGCGTAGTAGAAAGCGCGGCCAAGTTGGCGGAGGTGAAGGTATGGGGATGTACACGTATCACGGGGTCAGGGTGGGTCGGAAAGGTACGTGATTTCACCGAGTACGCAGCATCTGATGCTCATTTTTTTTTTCAATCAACGGTTTGATGGGCGATGATGGATTTTTAGAGGTGTCTCAAAGTGTACGGTATTGAACCGAACGCAGCATCCTAGAAGGAGACTTGCCATCATGAGACTGAGGATCTGATCAATCAATCATGGGCATGTGGTTCCTTGCGTAAGCCTCTAACGGCAGAATTGGTGCCATCTTAAAGTACAATACATCCATAGTAGTATGGCAAACAACGGAATAACTCCTCGGTTATACATCGGCCAGCATCGACTGAGGACCGTTGCACTGGGTACAGTCCCCTTCAGCTGCCCATTTATCAGTCGTCGTCTGTACTTTGAGAAAGGCTAAGTGATTCAAGGCTGCGCACCCCTTATTATTATGAAGGCACGAAATAACGTCAGCCCAAGTTTGCAAGGTATGCATCCCATGTGCTCTTACTTGCCAATACGGATACCTCCGTCGCGCTCATTGTCTAGACAAACCGAGTAGTGTCAGCAGGCCCGTGAGGTCCGTGGTGATCGGTAAGTATCACCCACGGAGCAAGGAAAAATATACCCGTAGACGGCAACGGCCTTGTACGTGGAACAGGCCACCCACTATCCAAGTCCCTGGTTCAAAAACGGTGTAACTCATCCAGTTGGATTATCAACCAAAATAAATAGCTGTGGAGATCACCGGCCATGGCCGTTGAACTAGTGAGCGAAGTATGCCCCGTTTAGAAGGTGATAACTTCGTTTTGTCCAATAATGCGAAAACCGCATCATAAATCAGGAGAGCAGAGGACGGTGGACTCGGGCGAGATTACGACGAAGATCTACGGGACGGTCATATGGCCAGCGCCCGCCACGTCGCCGTCTTCACTCCCGAATTTGCTATGCTGAAGGGGTAGAATTCGCTCCCCGGCACAGAGCGAGGTAGGAGGTGAAACATCTAATGATCTCGGCAGCTCACAAGTCACTGGTGCGACATATCCGCGCGTCGGACTCCGAGTCCGTCCTAGGGTAAGCTTTCGGCTCGGCTCACCGGAATCTTCCATTTGGCGGTAGGGGGAGTGTGGGGACGGGCACGGTAACAGCGGAGATGGATGCTATCAGAGACAAGCATTCACCGCAGAGTTTTTGGTGTAATGAGAGTGGTCTTCTAGCACAATCGAGTCACGAGACTGACCTAGAATAGAGTCCGTGTACGAATAAGCGAAGGGGCACGACTCTTTGTCTAAGCCACAGCGTCCCTCGTACTCGACGCTGCTCTCCCTTGAGTCTTTCGTTCGCCCCTTCCCCCCTCTCTCGCTCACAGAACAACCTCCTCTTTCGCCCCGCCTCAATCGTCCGTCGCACGCTCTACGCCGACGAGAGCTACACTCTGCTCGGTTCCCAACCCGCCCTCGCAGCTTGCTCTCCCCGGCACGAACGGCCTCGGGCTTTCGCCCAAACAAAGTTTCCC
>JBBPMR010000981.1:0-12918 GCA_038090415.1 Rossbeevera mucosa | reverse complement strand
GATTACTCATTTCATTATTCATGCTTACTCATTTGCCCTTTACTCATCTGCAGTCTTCATGACTCATTCCATACTGCGGATTACTCATACCCTTTACCCTTGCTTCGTCATTTGCTTAGTGCATCCTTACTCATCTGCAGTCTTCATGACTCATTCATACTGTGGCTGACACATACCCTTTGGTCATGTTCCATGACCTTCCATTTCCTTATGTATATAAACCCTAGACACTCGTCCTTGTACACTAAGCTAGAGCTACTCAATTCTACCTTGAATCCACTTGCTCCTAAGCCTTTCCTTAGTCTCTCTGAGCATGTGCTCCTTACCATAGTTCTTTGTCGACCTTAGGCATCTCCCTTCGGTCTCCTTAGTTCAAACCCTTGTGCTATGCTTTGTGGTGAAGCTCTCAAGGTAACCCTTAGCCCTAGTTGTCCCTAGGCCTTTCCCTTTGGACTCCCTTGAGCTCTTCATCATCCTCTGGTATCTACCTTTGGACTCTTCAACCTTAGCTTTAGTACCCATCAAGTCTGCAACTGACCCTACCTGGGCCAGTCATAACAAAAGCTCTAGCTTCCCCTTTGGTCACCATCATTGTCAACCACTTTCACCATTCCTCCCAAACTCCCCTACTCGAGACCTGAAGGAAGGCATCCCCCTTCCACCCCACAGAACCCCTTCACATCTTCAACCCACCAAGCCTTAACCATTGCCTCCTCTTGGAGAGAAGGCCAACCTCCCTCTGAATTCCCAGAGTCCCTTCCTCGCCAAACCAGCGATGAAAACACAGATCCTGACTCAGATTTCACCCTCCCCTCAACCCAAGAACTAGACGACACAATCACCCTTGATACTGAGCTAGCTCACCAGCTATCCTCAAGTCTTACCCTCTCCTCTCCTACTCCAATCGCCCACCAACCTCTTTTCAGCCTTCCACCCCCCTCCCCTCATGTCATGTCATCTTCTAAGGTCACAGAACTCTGCCTCACCCAACCTGAGGACTTTGATGGTTCTTAGGATAAAGCAATGCCCTGGATACACTCTGTCTAAAGGTACCTCACTATTAACAAGGATATCTACCACTCGGATGAAAGGCAGGTTGGATTTGCCCTGTCCTTTATGAAGAAGGGAACTGCCTACTCTTGGGCTGACACCTTTCTCTCAAAGCAACTCTCTGCTGGCTTCCTATCCCTAGGAACATGGAGTGACTTCTTTGAGAAATTAAAGAAGACTTTTGAGCACTCCAACTCAGCTGCCAATGCTCTCACCTGGCTCTCCTCCTTCCACATGGAAACCAAGCATGATGGGTTGTTCTCTCCCTCCCTCGCTTCCTACATCACCCAGTTCCAAAACCAAGTCGCCATCTCTGGTCTCAAAGAAGAGGCCATCCTCTGCCAGTTCTTTTTGACCAGCATTCCCCCCTCCCTCTCTAAATGAGTCTATCTCATGGAGAAAGTCCCCACCACCATTACAGATTGGTATATCAATGCCCAAAGGCTCAATGACTACCAACATCATGCTGCCATGACTGCCAAACTCCACAAAGGACAAGGCCAGTCTCACCTCTTTGTTCCCCAGACCACCATCCACTCTCCTAAGAAGAAAGATTCCAATGCTATGGATGTAGATGCAGTAAAGATCGCCAAGCTCACTCCTGAGGAAAGGGAGTGATGCTTCAAACTCGGACTATGCCTTTGCTGCAGGAAACCTGGCCACAACACCTCCTCCTGCTCTGCCTTCACCTCCTCCACCCCAGCTACCTCCTTCCACAAGCGATTCGCCAAAAAGGTCACTAAAGCTGAAGAAGAGGACATCCCAACTCTCATAGACATGGAGGAGGACTCTGATGATGAAAAAGTTGTTGGAAAAACTACTTTCTCTTGGAATTTTTAAGGAGGAGACCTCATTCAACACAAGGCTCTCCTACTACTTGTGCACCTGTACTTATATCTAAGTTCTCTAAAGCAATGAAGATTCCCATTCGCCTTATTGTACCTTTGCACAACCTCCAAGCTGTCAAAACCACCACCCTAGTGGACAGTGGTGTAGAGATCTCCTGCATTGACTGGTCTTTCATTCAAAAACATTGACTCTCCAGGACCAGACTGGACACCCCCATCAGAGTATGGAACATTGATCAATCTATTAACAAGAAAGGCGACATCCTCTTCTCCACCACCCTCTTTGTCAACATCGAAGGGGTTATCCAGCAGGTCCTCTTCCACATTATGGACTGCAGAAACAAAAACACTATTCTAGGACTCTCCTGGCTATGTGCCACCAACCCTGACATCAACTGGAAAGCCCAAACTCTCTCCATCTCTGAAACTTCTGACATGTCTGCCCACTTGTACCACCTCCACACTGTGGACCTCCAGCAACATGACTCACACTTTCAGAAACCTGCCTCCCTTCCCCCCAAGCTCTCCAGACATGTCAATTTCCATGCTGTTCACAACAAGTGACTCTACAACTACCTCGAATTTGAGACGGAGAGCCAGTATCTCTGGAGAGCCACAAAAAACCGAGTAATAAACTGCATCATGCGGTGTGGATCCAGGTTCATTTCTCAGGGATCGACCCTTATTGCTCATCTTACCACTGCCACCAATCTCACCATGGAGGCTAAGAAATCCAAACCCAAGGTCTCTCTCCCCTCCGGATACTCCGAGTTCAAGTCAGTCTTCTCCAAAGAAGCCTCTTCTCGCCTCCCTCCCTCTAGACTCTATGATCACACCATCAACCTCGATGAAACCTTCGCCCCTAAGATAGGGAAACTCTATTCTCTCTCCTCTGACAAACAGAAAGCCACTGAGTCCTTCCTTGAAGAAAACCTCCAAAGTGGAAAGATTCACCCATTCAAGTCCCCCCAAGCATCCTCCTTCTTCTTCATCAAAAAGAAAGACAGAAAGCTCCATCTCTGCCAGGACTACTGCTACTTAAAATCCCATACCCCTCAAGATGCCTACCCCCTGCCTCTGATCTCAGATCTGGTTGACAAACTCAAAGGAGCCAAAGTCTTCACCAAGTTCGATGTTCGATGGGGGTATAACAATGTCTGCATCAAGGAGGAAGACCAATGGAAGAGCACTTTCATCACCATAAAGGACTCTATGAACCCACTGTCATGTTCTTCAGAATGAACAACTCTCCCTCCACCTTTCAACAATTCATAAACAACTCCTTCCATGACATGATCACTGAAGGCTGGCTGGTTATCTACATCAATGATTTCCTTATCTTCTCCCATGATGATGCCTCCCACACAGAGCACACTTGACAAGTTCTCCAGTGCATGAAGGAACTCGATCTCCACCTTCACCTTGAGAAGTGCAAATTCGCCACCAAGAAAGTAGAATTTCTTGAGATGATCGTCCACCCCGGTACCCTAGCAATGGACCCAGTCAAGCTGGATAGTATTGCCTTCTGGCCAGCTCCCTCCAAAGTCAAAGACGTCCAATCGTTCCTTGGCTTTGCCAACTTCTATTGACACTTCATAGACCACTACTCTGATATTGCTCACCCTCTCATAGATCTCACCAAAAAAGACAAACCCTGGGACTGGACTCTTGCCTGTCAATCCACCTTTGAATCCCTGAAGGCCTCCTTCCTCTCGAAACCAGTCCTTCATCTCCCAGACCTCTCTGCCTCCTTCACCATCGCAATGGACGCCTCCTATGATGCCACTGGTGCCATTCTCCTCCAAACCGACTCAAATGGAGACTAGCATCCTTGCTCTTACCTCTTCCAGTCCTTCATCTCTGCAGAATGAAACTACAACATCTATGATCATGAACTCCTTGCAGTTATTTGTGCATTGCAAGCATGGAAGCACTACCTTCGTGGTTCCCCCTTTCCCACCCAGGTCTTTACTGACCACAAGAACCTCACATACTTCCGCTCCCCCCAGAACCTCAATCGTTGGCAAGCCCGATGGCTTCTTGATCTCATAGATTTTGATCTTCATATGATTCATGTCCCAGGCAAACTCCTTGCTGGGCCTGATGCTCTCTCTCAACGACCAGACAAGTTGTTCTTCCTACCAAAAGATAACAAGGCAGTCACTTTACTCCCTTCCAACCTCTTCATCCATGCCTTCAATGTGGCACTTCACAATAAAATTGCCTTTGCCACTGGGAATGACACCCTTGTTCAAAATGCTCTTCAAAGCCTTGATGGAACCATCCCTCCAGCCTTCCACTCTTGTCTTTCTGACTGGAAATACTCCGAAGGCATCCTCACCTACCAAGGCTGTGTCTATCTTCCCACCTCCTCCCTTCACAAAGGCATCATCTCTCGAGCCCATGACCATCCCTCTGCTGGCCACCCTGGCCACCTCAAAACTTGCCAACTTGTCTCTGCTGAATACTGGTGGCCAGGCCTTGCTCAGTTCGTTCACAAATACATTAAGGGCTTCTCCACCTGCCAACAGTGCAAAGCAAACACCCATCCCACCTTCCCCCCTCTGGCCCCCATTAAATCAACCTTCTTTGGCCTCTTTCAACAAGTCTCTTGCAATCTCATCACCGATCTTCCCTCCTCCTCTGTTTTTGACTCCTTATTGGTTGTGGTAGACCATGGCCTTACAAAAGGGGTGATACTTTGCCCTACCAAGAAAACTGTCATGGCTGAGGGAATTGCCTCCCTCTTCTTCCATAAAGTTTACAAATGCTTTGGCTTATATAATAAAATCATCTCAGATTGTGGCCCTCAGTTCGCCTTCTCCTTTGCCAAAGAGCTTGGAAAAGTCCTTGACTATGATCTCTCCCTCTCCACCACTTATTATCCTCAAACTGATGGAGAAACAGAGCAGGTCAATCAGGAAGTCGAGACTTATCTTTGAATCTTCTGTGGAGATAACCCTGTGACATGAGCTAATTGGATCACCCATGCAGAATTTGCCCACAACCACTGCCCTCATTCTGTCACCAGAAAATCCCCCTTCTTTCTTATGATGGGCTTTGATCTCCATCCCCTCCCCACCATCCTCACTGAGACCAACCTCCCTGCCATAGAAACCTGCTTGAAGATCCTTACTGCTGCCAGAGATGAAGCCTTAGCTGCCCATGAACTTGCTAGGCAGGTTATGAAAGCTACCATGGCAAAGGATTCAAGCCCTTCACTAAAGGAGATAAGGTTTGGTTAGAAGCCAGGAATTTGAAATGTTCCCTCACCTCCCCTAAATTTGCTCCAAAATGAGAAGGACCCTTTGTCATCACTCAGGTTCTATCTTCCCTCACCTACTGATTACATCTCCCCAAAACATGGAGCATTCACAATGTGTTTTATGCTTCTCTCTTATTGCCCTATTGCGAAAACTCCAACCACAGTCTGAACTTCCCAGCCCCACCCCTGGACTTAGTAGAAGGTGAAAAAGAGTATAAGATACTGCGGATCATATGCCACAGAGGCTCTGCTAGGAACCATATGTTCCTGATCCGATGGAAGGGATATACTGCAGAAGAAGATACCTGGATCCCTGAACGAAAATTGAAACACACCAAGACTGCCCTCCTTACTTATAAAAAGCTCCACCCCTCCATCTTCCCTTCCTAAACCCTTCCTCCACTTGCACCACCTACCAACATGTCCAATGTCTCAGAAACATCCATCTCTACCATATTCTCTCTTCCTCCTACTGCCACCACCACCAATTATACTCCCTCCCATTGGTCCACCTTCATTCATCACCTCAGAGCCTATGTCCAGAACTCCTGGATATGCCAGCTTGCCTTACCAATTCATGCCCCAGAGAACCACTGTCCTGCCAGTGTTACCAGCAGTATAAAAAAATGTCCTGCCACTCTGCAGTTCAAAGACTCTCTCTCAGTACCTTCACTGCCCTCATCCTCTGTTATCTCTATCCCACAGCCCCTTCCCTACCTGGGAACCTCCTTCCTGAGCATGAGTCCCTAAACTGCTCCACTCTATGCCACTTTATTCCACCTTCTCCTCCTTATCACCGACCCTCTGTTTTAAAATGACCATATCTCACGATTGGCTGTGCCAGATCATTCAATTCTTGGATCATCTTCTTCACCTCACTCCCTGCTTTCCATCGATCCATGGATCGCCCAGACCACCCCATCCTCTCTTGTGGTACCTTCATTCTCTGACACCTCCTCCTCCTGGTCACCCCTACCCTCTCCAACCACTTTGTGCTGGCACACCCATTCTACCAATCACCAAACCCTGCTCCTGGTTGTAGTCCTTGCACATTGCCTGATGGCTCTATTCCTGGATGCATGCCTTGCAATTGTTCTCCTTGATCCTCTTTGCCCACTCAGTGCTGGTGCATCTTCATTCCCCACTACCTCCAGCCATTATATGGCTTGTCCTTCACTGGTAGCTTGGACCTAATGGGGGGATAATGTTATGATCTATTGTTTCTTTTCTCTTTTCTCCTTTATTCAGTTCTCACTCTGAACTACCAAGTCCTACACTCGAACCTCTCCTGAACCATTCTCTCTCTTTCTCTCCATTTCCCTTTATTCCCCTGCATTCACCACCGCCTCCCTACACCTTCCACCGCCCACCGGAACCCCTCTTGCACTCCCTTCAGTTCTCCTTTGCCCTACCACCGTTTCCCCTTTGCCCTAGAGGCCTAGACCCTTACTCATCTCTCTTTAGTCATCTGCAGTCTTCTGACTCATCCTTAACTGTGGATTACTCATCTCATTATTCATGCTTACTCATTTGCCCTTTACTCATCCGCAGTCTTCATGACTCATTCCATACTGCAGATTACTTATACCCTTTACTCTTGCTTTGTTATCTACTTAGTGCATCCTTACTCATCCGCAGTCTTCATGACTCATTCATACTGTGGCTGACACATACCCTTTAGTTATATTCCATGACCTTCCATTTCCTTATGTATATAAACCCTAGACACCTGTCCTTGTATACTAAGCTAGAGCTACTTGATTCTACCTTGAATCCACTCGCTCCTAAGCCTTTCCTTAGTCTCTCTGAGTGTGTGCTCCTCACCATAGTCCTTTGTCGACCTTAGGCATCTCCCTTCAGTCTCCTTAGTTCAAACTCTTGTGCTACACTTTGTGGTAAAGCTCTCAAGGTAACCATTAGCCCTAGTTGTCCCTAGGCCTTTTCCTTCGGACTCCCTTAGCTCTTCATCATCCTCTGGTATCTACCTTTTGTTACGACTGGCCTGGGTAGGGTCGGTAGTAGACTCGATTGGGGCTAAGGCTAAGACTAAGGAGTCCTGAGGTAGACACCTGAGAACAACAAAGGGCTAAGGAAGTCTGAAGGGGAAGGCCTAAGGACAACTAGGGCTAAGGGTCACCTTGAGAGCTTCACCTTGAAGTGTAGCACAAGGGTTTGGACTGAGGAGACTGAAGGGGGAGGCCTTGGGTTGACGAAGGACTAGAGTGAAGAGCACACACTTAGTGGGGCTAAGAGTGATGCTGAGAGCAGGTATATTTCGAGAGTATCGAGTAGCTCTAGCTTAAGGTTACAGGGTCGAGTATCTAGGGTTTATATACCAAGGGGATGGAACATCATGGAACATGATGGAAGGGAATGTGTCATCCACAGTATAAATGAGTCATAGAAGCTGCGGATAAGTAATCGTATAGTAAGTGGATGATGAAGCGGAATGAATAAGCATGAGTAAGGGAGGTTGGTAATCTGCAGTTATGGATGAGTCAGGAAGACTGTGGATGACTAAAGTACAGTGAGTAATAGGATCGATACACAATCAATAAGAGAAAAGCATAGTGGAAGGCGTTGAGAAAGAAAACAAAGAGAACAATAGGGAGAAGTCGTAACACAATGTATTCAATCTCATATTCTTCCGATCCTTCATTATTGACTATAACAGGACCAGGATGGACAAGGGGTTGATTTTCAAGTGGTTCCACATGTGGTTTAACATGTGAAACATTAACAATTGGATGAGCATGAATAGTTTTAGGGAACAAAAGTTCCATGGCATTTCCATATGTTTTCACAACTTGATAAGATCCAATCCATCGCTCTGTGAGCTTTTTCAAGGGTCTATTGGCAATATCCAGATGTTCGGTGGATAACCACACAAAATCACCAGGTTTATACCCGGGTGCATTGAATCTATGTTTATCTGCCTGATGGTGCATCTTTTCTCTATTTTTCTCCATGTTTTCATAAGTGGTTTGCATATCAGCAGCAAAGTCTCATGCTGCAGGGTTCTTTACAGAAGTGGGTTCGAAACCCATATGAGGACTATACATTTTTGTTAATTGGAATGGCAAGAATTTCATAGATGATGATTGTGTATTATTGAGGTTGAATTGTGCTAATGAAAGCCAATCCATCCAATCATTTTGTTTCTCTGCAATGAAGAGGCGAAGAAATTGTGCCAGTTCTCTATTAACACATTCTGTTTGTCCATCTGTTTGAGGATGATATGCTATTGACATCTGCTTTTCGATTTTCAGGAGTTTTAATAAATCTATCATGATTTGACTCACAAATTGCGGTCCTCTATCTGACACTATTGAGTTTGGTAATCCATGGTATTTCCATACATGATCTCTATATAGTTCTGCAGTTTGTAACACAGTAACTGTTTTGTTGATAGGGATTAAAACGACTCCTTTTGAAAATTGATCCACTACAACCAATATACTATCTTTTTCTTTTGACACAGGAAGACTGGCTATAAAGTCGGCACTTATATCTATCCATGGTGCACTAGGCACTTCCAGTGGTTGTAATTTTCCAGCTGGAGCTATGTTTGTGGGCTTCATACAAGCACATCTATCACATGCTTTGCAATATTTTTCTATGTCTGATTTCATTCCAGGCCACTTGTAGTAGCGAGATGTGAGTTTGAGTGTCTTTTCCAAGCCCTTGTGACCAGCAATTGGATGATCATGAAATTGCATCATTACTTCCATGCACAATTCACTAGGTACCCATAACTTTCCATCGTAACACCATAATCCTTCACAGAGAATGGATCCATCAGGGTGATTAACCCCAGCATGCCAATATTTGATTTTATCAAACAAATCCATTTCTTCTATAGAACATATGTGAGATTCAGGGATAAAAACCATTTGTTTGTTATCATGTTCTATTCCCTGTCGATGATCTTCTCGTCGGGATAAAGCATCTGCTTTTCCCATAGCAGTTCCTGGTTTGTTTGAGAGGTATTGTGCCCATCTAGCCTGTCTTCTATTCAGATCTTGTGATGTCATAAAATATTGTAAGTTTTTATGATCTGTCCAGATTTCAAACTGATGTCTAGCACCTTCGAGATGATGACGCCATTGTTCTAGTGCTAATTGTACAGCTAACATCTCTTTATCAGCTATCAGATAATTTCTCTGTTCAGGTGTCATCGAGTATGACTAGCATTTGGAAGTCCAGTTACATAACTGACAAAAAACCGTGATCAAACTGGACTATAACCAATTATAACTGAACCATCCGTGTCGGTTATAGTTGGTCATCTTCGGTTTCAGTTTTGGTCATAGGTTAAGTGCAAAAATTTAAAACCAACTATGAACCAGTTATAACCGGTTATTCTACAAACCGACCACTACACAACATCAGCTCTATCTAGGCTCTCAAGCACTGTCAGCTCCTCATCCATCTGATGTAAGTCTTTGTACTCCTCGAGGAGCACCTCAACATCAGCTAAATTAATGGCAGCATGATCAACGACCATGCCACACCAAGCATGTTTCATGATCTGGAGTTCCTCAAATTGATTGCTGCCAAGTCAGGAACATTGGTCTGTTGCAATTTCTGCACCAGCAGAGAAAAGCCGCTCACATGGCACCGATGATGCAGGAATAGCATATATATCCCGTGCAATCTGCAAGAGTGTTGAATAGATAATAGAATGAGTCTACAGAACAATCAGCCAACATGTATAACAACAAACTAGTGACTTACTGCCCACCAAGAAAGAACATCCATGTTTTTTGAAACATTGTCCTCGAGAATTGTTAAGTAGCGACAGAGTTCTGCTTCCCATCCAAAGGTGCCTGTATTCTGCCTGTTTGCATTCTCTATAAGCACACAATGATGCTTTTCAAATTCAGCTGCCAAGGTGGTGTCACCATCTGATGGCCGTGGGTGATTCTGAAGTAACAGCACATCGGACACACAGTCCTCATTCCAGTAATGCTTCATGGTCTCCTCAACAACTTGCATTGCCTCGTCATACCAGTTCTTGGCATTTTGATTACCTGCTGCATGCCCCTTTTGCTATTCCTCAGCTCCACCCCACACCATCTTGATGTAGTCCATTTTATAGTAGGGATGGAGAACTTGAGGGTGTTAGAGCTAGTAGATCACGAAGCAAAGATAACATACCAAGAGAAAGTAGATAGACAGGTTTTTGATCAAGCTTATTGTTACGATTGGCTTATTTTCATTTCCTTTCACGATTGTTTTCACTACAGACTATAGAGTCTCTGCGTTCAAACCACGCTTAGGCCATTTCTTTTCTTCTGTGATGACATAATACCCTTGACCCATCTACTTAGTCATCACTTCCTTCATGACTCATTCTCGTTTCGTCATCATGACTCACGCTGACGCAGCCGCAGTCATGATGACTCATGCTTATCTGTAACCATTACGAATCCGCAGCATTTCTGACTTATCTTCATTACTGCGGATTACTCATTCCATTCCACCGTGTTCCATGGTGTTCCATCCGATTAGTCATCCTTATTTCTCTGTACTTATATAAACCCTTCTGTACTGCCCATATTCCTTAAGCTAGATCTCCTCTGTACTCTCTCGTACCTCGTCAATCTAGCCCCTCTTTGTCTTCCCTTAATTGGGTGAAACTCTGCGTGTCTTCGTCCTACACTTGACTGGACGCTAGACTTGTAACACTTCCCTAGATCGTGTTACAGTCGTCTCTACAATCGATAGAACGACCTCTGTGACCGCCACCTCTACGCGGTAACCTTTCGACCTTCGTCTCACTTCGTTACTCAGAGGCTACGCTCGTCCCTACCCGGGCCAAGCGTAACACTTATTGTAATATTTGCCAATCTTGTTGAGGCCACACTGGATTGCACCATCGTATTGGACATACCATGGAGTTTCCTTTCTTGTCTCCCATGCGGTCTGAAGCTCTTCAATTGCTGGTATAGCTCGCCAGAGTGTTGGATGTTTGTTGTCAGAAAAGTATTCTTGTATATCATTTGCGTCCTAGAATATGTTGTGAGCATTGTAAAGCATGGACAAACACAGGAAATGTACTGAAATGATGACGCGTATGTCATTCACCCATTTCCAGTCACTTGGCCTAAGCATAAATGCTGTCCATGGGATGTGCTTCATGGTACCGTTGCGTTGAATAGTTGTGATTGGCCCGAAGAGTTCATCTGCCGAGCTAATAAAAAGGTTGATGGGCTGAAACGACTTTGAGTGGTTGAAAGACAAGAGCAGTGAAACATACCTGGCGCAGATGATATGCCCGAGCGAGCATACCATTAGCTGTACCCCAGCGAATGTTACTGTGGAGGGAAATGCTAAGTGCTGGTTGGATCCTGCAGTTGGCTTGAAGAGAATCAAAGTATTCAATCCATTGACCACTACATTGTATCTGTATGACCTGTTAGAATCGTTTACATGAAAATAAATAACTCAAACGTACCTTGAGAGCGAGTGTACGAACGGCTGCCACTACATCCATCAAGTCGTCGAGAACACAATTGTCAGAAAGTGTGGGGTCATACTCCCATATCACCGTCGCCGTTTCGATGGCTGTCATCTTGGTGAGCGCGGACATCACAGCAGTAATGGCAAGGTTCAGAACATGCCTAAGGCATGGAAGGCGATGTAGGTTGGGGTCAAATGTGTATATACGTCGTTTGTGCAACAGCAACTCAACTTTGTCGCATATTGCGTCGTTGTTGGAGGCATTGTCTGCAGTGATGCAAAAGAGCTTTGAAGACCAATTTAGTTTCCAGATGAGCATAAGGAAGGATAACATACCTGAGTAGATGACTTGGATATGATCTTGACGCGCTCGCAAAGTGTCACGAAGTATCAGCTTAAATTCTTGCCCATGTGCTGACCCGAAATTGCCCGAAAGGCAATAACATTCGTCTGAAGCTTCCAGTTTTTCATCTCGCTGTTAGTGAGGATCCAGTGGGCTGTGATGCCCATAAAGCTGGCCTTTGTCTGATTGACAGACCATAAGTCTAGTGTGGTTGATATGCGACTGACATTTGCCAACTGTGAGAGAATAAGGCTAGTGACCTTGAACAAAATTCAGTGTACTGACCTGAAACTTGATGCTGAGATCACTGAGGAAATTTGAGAAAGCATTGTGAATGTAGGTTGTGACATCGTGTGTGGTAGGGAGGTCAGCTTTGGTAGATGCTGGCCGCATTGCAACCAGGCAGTTTCGGAATGCTGCTTTGTCAGCCATGATAAGTGACTACAGTTGCAACTTATGTTAGCTGCGTTCAACTAATCAGTGTTGCCAACCACAAACCTGATCCTCACACACGATAAACTTGTTACACTTGGTCCAGATAGGAACAGGTGTAGCCTCGAGAAGAAGGTCTTGGAGCGAAGAGTAAGGGCAAAGGGGTCTTGAGGGTCGGGAGATCAAGATGACTAAGGGCTGGGGAGGCTAAAGGAGTCTTGAGGATCGAAGGGATCAAGACAACAAGGTTCTTCGAGGGTCAAGGGATTGAAGACTGAGTGCTGAGAGCAACAAAGACAACCTATGGAGCTGGGTTAGAAGCTCAGAGGTTGAAGCATCCTTTCAGGTGCAGGACGAAGTCACACAGAGGGTTTCTAAGAGACAAGGGATATATTCCAAGATGTATCTAGGGGATACTCGAGGAGGTCAAGGTTAAAGGAATTAGGAGCGATGTTGAATCGCTTATAAGTAAAGAGAAGAACAATAAGAATGACCATGATTGGTCAGTAAAAGTG
>JBBPMR010000980.1:0-12926 GCA_038090415.1 Rossbeevera mucosa | reverse complement strand
TCTTGAGCAAGCAAGAAGACTTTGCGAATCAGCCGTCGATGCTTGAGACTCTTATCAAGGAGGCCGGGCACGAGTGTATCTTTCTCCCGAAGTTCCATTGTGAGCTTAATCCAATCGAAATGGTATTTCTTTCATTTCAGTTTCAAATAATGGGTACTAATAAACTGTACAGTACTGGGGGTGGTCCAAATACCGCTATCGTGAAGTGCCGAAGAAGACCTTTGCTGAAGCAAAGCAAGCGGTGCAACAACAGCTTGATGCGTGTCCAACTGATGTTATTCGTCGGTTTATCAACCGTTCTTGGCGTTTTATGGAAGCATATCGGCTGGGACTTACTGGTAAAGCAGCAGAGTGGGCTGTTACAAAGCAGAAGCGACATCGACAGATATCGCAGATGGCGATGATGTCAATTGAGGCAGTTCTCAACCCATAATTAGGTATATGATGTGTGAAAATCCTCTCAAATATTTGGCCAATCCAAAATGTCGTGGGAATAAAATGAAATCATGCTAAAACAACGCATTTTCCTCCTCTGAGTCTAGAATTGGACTCAGTTTTTGGTAAAAAAATTAATTGGGGCTTGTAGCAAAATTGTTGCGTTTGCTTGTCCGCGACTGTATGACATCATACCTCATGGTTAGTGCATGTTAAACGCACGGTAGCCTCATGTTGTAGTTCTAGACTCTCGTTTGCACAGTTGTGTGAACACTTAGTACATACATAGTAGTTTATCTCACGGTACGTCATCGCTTACTGAGCACCTGCCCTAAAGTACGCCTCATGGCTGCCACATGTAAAGTAGTATATATACAATGACAGTCCAGCCAGACTCCTTAGTCTGTTCTGGTTGATTTCCGACCTGAAATAGTTCTCTCCTCTTGAGCTCTCGACTTGTGTGGTGACTTAGTGACCTTGACTGTATAGTTTTGGTCGTTGCCAACACTCGATATATGTATTAGATAGTTTGTAGCTATGAGGAGGGTGAAAAACAGATGTGGAATTGTGTGTTTTAAGAAAATGCCGAAGTTACCAGGTTGCCGAAGTCACCTTCAGGCATAGTACCATCACACAGACAATATCTAACCTTAGCGACTAAGAGACTGACTAAGCAGGCACACAGCCGAATGTTGCAATAGGCAAATTAAATTTCTACGTGATGTGGACTGCTGGACAGGACCTTAGGTCATGACCTATGGCGGGATATCTGCACAAATATTCCCGCGCTTTTTTTACTCCCCACGCTAAAAAAGTTTCACCTTGTGCGACAATTTGATAGTGTCTGCATGTTTTTTTATCCCACTTGCCCCACGTGCCGAAAAAAAAACTCACCTTGGCATGTGCAGAAACAATGATGCTCCAACAACAAAAAAATTATGTATCATGCTCGATTTTTGTAGTAGTGAAGTGCTCCAATCTTATTCGAGTCCCAAAAATGTTGTAGAATAGGGTAGAAGGCAGAACGACTGATAGCGAATGCACCCGTGGACCTGGACTGAGTGATAATCGATAGGGATACCTGTCGACTACTCAGACCATATATACTATTATCTTATCTATCTATTATACATGTGGTAGATAAGAGGGATAGGGGATGAATCCATAAGCACGTCATCAGGATATTCCAACAAAAAATCTGCAAGTTCAAGTATCAAATGTATGATACAGTTATCAACTAGCTAATTAGTACCTACTTCTGGAGTCAAGTGGAACTTTTCGACAAGTCCATTACAGATTCAATCAATAAATACATCAGCATGTTGAAATGTGACCCCTTGAATAAGCACCTGGAACATGAGATCTTGACAGCCCTGACCCATGCGACCAAACTGCATCTCCCGGAAATGATCGACTGCATCATTGAATGGCTGTGGATTCCTGGCATCAAGGAGAAAACGACCCATGCCATTCCACCATATAGCATGCCAATCTTCTTGGCACCCGACTGGGTCTCAACCTTGTCCTCTTTGTAGAATGTACTACAGGGTATAAGTACAATGATAACAAAGAGTAGACATCTCAGTGCTCTCACCTCAGTCGACATGGTAGTCGAGACTGAGATGTAGAGATGCGTCCAGAAGAGGCTTATCTACAATATTATGTAATACAGATCTAACCGGACACGCTCCATTTGTAACTACAACACTCTTGCAGCAGCTCAAGGTGTGTTTTCTGACTGCTCAGGGATCATCAGGCCATTGGCTACTTATGTCAACATTCATGCTTGTCTCAAAGGTCATCTGTGATGACACATATTCGAACAAGTCCTGGTCAATAGTAGTGCAGGGTACGTTCCAGCTGTGGGAGATCAACCAGATGGAAAGAGAGATGTACTGGCAGTATCTCGAGTGGGAGCTGAACGTTGACTCCATCACATTAGTAGAGTCCAAGGAAATGATTTGCAAGGAAGGACTTTGTCAGTTGATGAGGGAGGACCTTGGGGTGGATAAGGCAAAAGGGGGTCGGACATGAGGACTGGACATGGATGCAGGGGGATCCCCCATTGTTATTACTGTCTTTTCACTCAGACTCTCAAGCCGAAGTTGTTCTTAGCTAGTAGTTAGTTAGGGGGAACTTATGTGGTACAGAATATGATATTTTCCATGGCTTATCTATGTAAATCATCATGACCATGATATCCCCAATTTTTGTGGGGTTTGAGCACCATAGACAGAAAGTGGACGCACGAGATAATAATAAAAATTTCTGCACACAGTTAAAAAAAATACACAGTATCAAAAAAACACACAAGGTGACACTTTTTTTTTAGCACGGGGAGTAAAAAAAGCGCGGGAATATTTGTGCAGATATCCCGCCATAGTGACCAGTAGTCCAGTGATGTAGAAATTTAATTCGCCTATTGCAACATTCGGCTGTTGGTTCATTGTGTGCCTGCTTAGTCAGTCTCTTAGTCAGTCGCTAAGATTAGATATTGTCTGTGTGATGGATACGACTGCACCCGCAAGCTGAAGATATGTCGGCGTGAGTCATGGTTGATAGCGCCTCTTGATCGTAGAGATCTGGATGATCCATCTGAGCACGCTACCTGAACGCATACCGTCACACAGACAATATCTAATCTTAGCGACTGACTAAGAGACTGACTAAGCAGACACACAATGAACCAACAGCCGAATGTTGCAATAGGCGAATTAAATTTCTACATCACTGGACTACTGGTCACGACCTTAACATTACTATAATTGTCCCACAGTTCGAAGCTTCCCAATGTCAAGGTTATCACCGAAATTCCCTCGACCCGTTGGATACCCCCGTCGGATCTGAAATATCAATACTTTTGTCTGCGAACACAAGGCTCTCTTGTATTTAAAGATTCGAGTCCGCAGCTTCTCTGGTTGACCATCCGACTCGGGTCATCTCACCAGCTTTTGATCCAATGGTGGTCATGATATCGCTGAAATCCCTGCAAGCACTACTTCCAAACTGGCTCACTGGGGCTTGTCATTGGCGTTTGACTGACATCGCTTATGTACTTGCGGGCCTCTATGTCGCTGTCAAATTCATTCGCATCGCCCGAGGCCGGATCAAAACGACTGCTCTCCGTGGACCGCCCAATCCCTCTTTCTTGTGGGGCCTTCAGAAAGCATTGTTCATATCCCGTGACCCTGGAGCAGAGCTCGAGAAATGGGCAATAGAGTATGGTGGAGTGTATAAATTCTCATCTGTACTGGGCGGGACAAGAATCATGCTTTGTGATCCCAAGGCGATAGCACACCTCTATGGCGGGGAGCCTTGGACGTACATATTAGCGCCCATCGGAAAGCTTGCAACGGAAAATTTGGTGAGCAGATATTTGAGCTGGTAGGAGATGCGCTAAGATATGCACAGGTGGGCAAAGGAATATTATCCGCAGTGGGAGAAAGTCATCGCAGGTCATTATATTCTTGTATTGCCTCTGCAAGAAATTTCGCGTTAACACCCTTGAGGTAGGCAGCGGAAGATTTTGACACCTGCTTTCAGTAACGCAGCGATTCGTAATCTGACACCAGTTTTCTATGATTCGGTTTACAAGGTCTGTGTCTGATATTGATACTGATGATTCCCCTGTGATTGAATGCCTCAGGCCAAAGGCGCCTGGGACTCATTAATCGAGTTAAGCGGGGGTGGAAGTACTGTGATTGAGGTCCAAACTTGGTACGTCGTGATCATTTATGGTAAACTAGCTTGACGTCATACGGCAACTAGGATGAATCGGATTTCGTACGAGGATGCACTTTGAGTTGATACCTGTGGTCACTAATCAGATTGACTCGGATCTCTAGTCTTGACACGATTGGCATAGCCGGGTTTTCCCATGATTTTGGCTCGCTGGATGGTAAACTAACCACAGTAACAGAAGTATTTGACGCCGTCGGCAAGCACACAGGCCGATCACTGCTCATGTTTATTATTCTGTTTGCCCAAGTATTTCCATGGATATTACACCTCCCGACTTCTCATTCGAAGCTTACCAAACGGCTGAACCATACGATGGGCGAGATTTCGACCGCGTTGCTTGTGAAAACTAGGAAAGAAAAGGAAGCTGGTGTCTTGGGAGAAAGGGAAGAAAGGTCTATTCTTGGCCTTTTAAGTATATCTTTTGTCCTTGGCTACCTGGTCACTTTGACCGAGATTCTGTAGTCAAGGCCGAAAACCAAGACAATCAACTCCGTTTGACATCTGAGGAGGTGACATCACAGGTATAACTCGAAACATTGTCTTGATTGATATCTTGATAACAGCTCTTACTTAGGCCAAGGTTCTACTTCTCGCTGGCTATGAAACTACATCCAGTAAGCCTGGTTATTTGAATTATTTGCGACACATTAGTACTTACTATCACCACCTTCCTAGTTAGCTTGACGGTATTGAAAACCAGGTAGATAACAGGGTTTACCACTGATACAAGCTTTTTTGTTGTCTAGTGGGCCCTGATCGAACTGGCCAAGAACCCCGATATTCAAACCAGACTGCGAACAGAGCTTCTTGAATTCGGGACCGACCCAACCTACGATCAACTTTCTACCAATCTCCAGTACCTGGATGCTGTGGTGCACGAAACGCTTCGTATGCATCCTCCTCTCTCTGATTTTACGCGCATGGTAAGATGGTAAACGACCTAACTTTGAACACCATCTAATTCAACGGCAAATATACATAGGCTGCAGTAGATGATGTCGTCCCTCTGAGCAAACCTGTCCTAACTCGATCCGGCAAACTCGTTGACCACATATCAGTTGCCAAAGGGACCTGCCTGTCTGTTTCGGTGCAGTCCATCAATCGGTCAACGGTGCTCTGGGGCCCCGATGCCAAGGAGTTCAATCCTGATCGGTGGATCAAAGAAAATGGCATTCCTCCCGGAGCAAGAGAGGTCCAGGGATATCGGCATTTGCTAACATTTATTGATGGCCCAAGAACCTGTCTCGGAAAGGGATTCGCGATAGCAGAATTCAAGGTATGCTTGCTTTTCATTTCGGGATCAAATTCTGTTTCTGTTCATTCCTCATGTCTAAACAATGCCCTGCCTTCATGTAGACGGTGCTTTCGGTTCTTGTGAAATATTTCGTGTTCGAGCTTCGGGATGGGCCAGAGACAGAGATAGAAATGGCAAGAGGGATTTTGCCGAGGCCAAAAGTGGCCGGTGAGGAGGGTGCTGCTGTCCCCTTGCGTGTCAGTCGTTTTGAGTAATGTTAAAGTGTACATGCATCAAGGCATATGTCATGGTTACCTAGAGGTTAATAAGTCATAGCCACACTTGACGTTATACGTCCACGACCGGGCGGAAGGTCTCTTATCAAGGGAGGATTTGGAATGACGATCCTGGCATCGACGGAATGGTTTGTCAGTTCTTTTCTCTGTGTATACGCTCAGCCTTGCAGCCGTATTCCAACAGGTGACCACCTTACCAATGCACCCGTCTATCTGGGTCAGGCATGTTTGAGAAAGTAAGTATTGGCTGGTATGACTGGAACGAAACTAGATGAGGAGGACATAATGTAGAATTCGTCGTAGATTAGTGGCGGTGGTATGGTGCGAACATTTCTCGAAGGATTCTATCACCAGGGCGCGCGAACTTCTAAGTCTTCAACATCGATCGAGTTGCGCAACTTTGTTCGACTCAGTACTTGAAGCTTCAAGCTTCAAGTAGCGGAACGTCGACAACTTTCCATTTTCCGTTTGTGGAAGATCACGAATTGTGTCAACGTATTAGGGGAACCGTTATCATTGTTGATCTAGACACGCTCGACCTCGTACTGTTGGTCGGATTTTGAGTATCAATACACTTTCAACCTCGACATGGGATGGAAGTTCTGGGAAACCTCAGGTACAGGTTGACAGTATATGAATATAGAAAAATCACCCTCGGGAATATGAAAGGGATGGCCAACATCCAAGCAATCATATGAAGCACATTGTGCGGAGCTAATCGAGCCGTCCGCTTTAGGTACCGGCGTTCGTGGGGTGCACCTTGTCCATTGACAAATGCTCGCTTCGTCGAATGGAGCGATTTATTTTTCTGTCACCATGCTGGTCCCTGGCAGTAAAGATTCATCAACAAGTTTTAGAGCCCTGAACTGATATTCGGCATCCCCTGGCGGGCGACGGGCCCTATTATGTACTCTTACGCCCGATAGTTTCGCAAGAATAAATTACCGTTTCCGTCTATCACGGCGTATTCTGTTCTGGCCGTCGCCGATGAATCGAACTGATAATCAGATCCGAACACATCGAGAATATCTCGATCCGCAGGATCGCATCTGTAGTCTACGGGACCGTCATGGTAGGTCAGCTGGCGAAATCAGCAAAGTAAATTGTTACTTGGGATGAACAAATGGTGGTCGACTGACAATTAATTACTTCCGGCGGAAGTGTGCACTTTGAATTCTCAAATTTCAGGCTGCTCCGATGAAATTCTGTTGACAGCGTTAAACTCCGCTCAGAGCTGACAGTCTTGACATGACAAGCACTCGCCGAAACACGAGTCGATTATCCTCCTGTGAGGCCGAGCCTCATTGTTCATTTATGTAAATGAAACTTTGACACTTCTGATGGGGTGTACGATACGTAATAATGTGGCAATTAGACCGGTAGACCGGCGTGTCACGTCTTCGCCTCCTCACCCCATTCCATATTCCATATCGCCTGGCCCTGCATATTTGATCATCCAATATTATCACGATTGCGCCACATCAAACAATACATAACCTTGCCTTTCGATCAACCTGCAGTTAGGTTCACGCTCACCTTTTCTCTTTGTATACGATGTCCTCCGGACCTGATGAGGCTAGCGTTGTGCACATTCTCGAGACGGCTGTTTCAATACCCAGTACGTTTCGCAACTCTGAGAAGTGAACAATAACACTATAAGTCTATTTCTAGTGGTTATACTTACCATTATCGGGTACGATTACAGTAAGTTCGTGCTTTCATTATTATCCTCTTCGCCGTATGATGTCGTCATTTCCTGGGACTCCAGTCCTTACATTTTCAGACGAGGTACGTTATTTCTATTACCCCCTCTCGTTCGACGGCTGATGTGTTACAACCTCTAAGATAAACAATGTCTGGGTAAGAGGATGGGACGGGTTATAATAATCCACAATGTATGTTCCTGACTGCGTAATAGCGAAAACCCTGGACGTGGGTCTCAACACTGTTTGTTATCGTACGTCGAGCACCCAGAAAGACTTCTGTCGCAAGCTGACCACCCGTAGATCCGTTATATCGGTCTCCTTTGGAGTGTGTACGTCTCTGACTAGCTTCTAACATTTGAATACCTTCTGATTTTGAGTCTGCCCTCAAGCGCTCTTGCGATCAGTAAGTTTTAGGATACTTTGAGTGATGATTGCGCTTACAAACTCACAATTGCAGTCGGTGGTATTCTGTTACCAGGGCCTGTTTCCGTCAGTTTTTCGACCCACATAATTGATTGTCAATGACTGTATTCGATAGGTGTTGGTACCCCATTTCAGATTATATTCGAGTTAACAGTCAATCAGATGTAAGTCACGCACCAGCAGTCATAAGTTCCAGTACTGAAGGATTTCACAGGTACAGCGTTATTTGTGATTGGCGATTGGGGATACATGGTGTTTCTTGCTGCCGCCGACCGTGAGTGGCCGTGTTCGCTGATTTGTTGTTCCATTATCTGAGCTGCGCTATAGTGGTGATGATCCTGCGTGTTTACGCACTGTGGGGCCACAATAAACTAGTCCTCGCTGCCCTCATGTTCATTTGGGTTACGCAAGTTGTCATCTCACTAGCTTCGGAAATCATCTATTACGGACCCGGGAAAACACTTTCAGGTACGTTTGGAACCTTTAGGAGCCTGTCGACCATTTTTTTATTTTCCAAAACAGTCTCTGTCTCTCAAGTCCTTAATTACAAGTTCTGCAACTACGCGACTACTGCAATATCACCTTTCTCGGTGACATGGAGATCGGTTCCCCGATATTCTCTTGGAGCTGCTCTGCTGATTCTCACTGTCGTCCCAACGTTGAAATATTCAATGGAGATGTATAGGGTGACAAAAACTTGGCAGAGCAACCGCCCCATAAAATTGCTGGTCAGGGAAGGAGCGGTCTATTTTGTCGTGTACGTCTTGGTTTGGTTGTTTCATTACGTTTGCGTCTCATCTCCGTTATTCTTACTCGCCGTGTCTTTCTATTGTTCGCTCAAAACATGCCCACGAAACTAATCTTTTTCTGAATTATGTAGGAACCTGCTTTTCAATATTGTTAATTCAGTCACGACACCAGACTTCAACTTCTTGATCTTCTTCGACTCGTTTAGTTATGCGGCCTCCTGCGCTATCATGCCACGGTTCATCATCAGCATTCGGGAGCTCTACGACCATGACAATCAGAACCGACTTCAAGGGATCGACACCGGATTTGGTTTGTACTCGCAATCTGTTGCCTTCCAGGCTGCGAGCGTTTCTGCCGACACCGATGCAGATTCGGCGGGCGACATGGAAATGGAGAGGGAGATGGGAGACTCGAGGGCAATACCGCTCAATGCAGTCGGATCATATAATGAGCAATCTGAAGTGTAGTAGTTGGCCACTCCCAGTTCAAACTCTTCGTTCGTGGATGTAATATAAATATATTCAACTATGGGTTGATGTATTCAAGGGAGCGTGGACCACATACAACCCAGAGTCTGTTCGTTCTGACCGGTCAATGACTCCCATACTGTTGGAATAGCCGTATATATGATCCAGTACTAGTGCTGGCTGTCTGCGGTCTGATCCCCAAAGTAAAAGCGTGAACTTTTCAGAAACTATGGAAGTTGGATAGTCTCTAGGGAAGGCTGGTATCGGGATCGGGGGCAACACGGCACGCGCAAGGCTGCAAAGCACTGAGCTTGAACTTATCCCCTTCTCGCACTTGCACACACGCACACACTTGCGTACGCGCGGGCCCGCTTTACCATCGCCTCACCAATCGGATTGCCCATCGGGCGTCTGCCCCCTCTCCAGACCATTGACACCCTCACGCAGTATGTTTGTGAGTATTCTCGTCACTCGTGTCAGCTGCTTTTTCCACTAATGTGTCAATCCTGACTTCGTGTATTCAGTCAAACTCAATGTACTCGCGAGCAAGGGCATACTAGTAGACGCGTTGCATATTCCTGCTTGTGTATGCATTTTCACCGCGAAGGCATGCGAGCGCACACTGGAGGGTGAGAGGGCGGGGTGTCACGAGCAGTGGTGGCGACTGCTTCACTGAACCAGAGTCATGAAGGAAGAGAAGGCGCATGCATGTGCATGCACATTGCAAGCAGGATAGGGACGGGTAAGTTAAAGGCGGGGGACGGGAAGAAAGTGACCGACGACAAGAAAGAGTGAGCTCGAGTGTGTGAAGAGGGCGGTAAGTTACGCAGTGACCGTCTCGGCACGGACGACGGGGAAGGTGAGAGCGAGGCACAGGTGGAAGTATCACTGTACATAATTGCTGAAGGGGCCGCATCTGGGAATTTGGGTCGGAGCTGGAGCAATTCGGAGCTACCGTTATGCGCTGCAGTACATACTACAGGGGCACTGCGTATGGTCTCGACCAGTGACGAAATATCACTGATCGCGGGCTCGGAGTCTCGGACGCCATGTAATCGAGCGTTATTGGTCTGTTGCCAGGTCCAAGTACTACGGCTTGTAACCGCCAAACCTTATTTCCAACGGTCGCACATTTCGTAGTCCGCTACTCGAGAGAAATTAAGACGCGAGATAAAATGGTGCAAAGTGAAGGTTGATTATCTCGAATCTATATGTATCTCTATTACTTCAAATTTAATTCTAGCTTTCGATATGGATATGTCTGACTGCACTGAGCTGAATCCCCTCCACGGTTTCTATGTCCACACCCACCACGTCCGGATTTCTGGTACCAACATCGTAACCTGCGAATGCGATCGCAGAATTAGGGATGTCTAAGATGGTAATTGTTCGTGGCAACCCAAATCCGCTATCGATCCCTCTCCATTGGTTCCGATGGTCACGATCATAGAATCGTCGTATACCGATGATGAATCGAGGCATGATCGCGCAGGAAAGCGAATAACAAACATAGTTGAGGAAGTACATCGTGTTTTTAAGGACTTGGGACTTGGGATTGAGAACCCCGAGAATATTAAAGAGTAAATTCCTTTTTCAGGTGTGAGCATCTGAGTTTTTGTGCAGTTTCGAGAGGTATGGACGAAGAAGAGAGAGAGCTAAGAGAAACGTACACAACAAAGTAAACAGTGCCTTCCCTCACCAATAACTTCACAGTGGATTGCTTCGTTCTCCATTGTTTCGTCGCTCCGTACATCTGGACTGCCTGGGCCACCGGCGGAATGATAGCAAGCGTCAGTAACGCCGTCCCGAGAACAAATCGGGGGATTGCCCTATATATCACACCATAGGGGAACATGTCATCCTGGTAGGTGCAATATGCGCCAAATCCGGGCACCTGTTTCACTTTCACTGAACACAAAAAGGGTGAGGAGGAGGACGGGACTGGACTACAAATATACCTGATAGCGTCCTACCGGGAAACTCGTAAATTCCATCGAAAACACAAGTGACAAGTACTTGTATCACATAAATGAACAAAAGGGTGCAAAGGACTGTCTTGCAATGATTCCACATGGCATACACACGCCAAATCATCACCACTTGTGGCTTAAATTAGAATGCAGGAATGCGTGAAGCCCAGGAGGCAGCTCACAATCGGCGGCGGCTATGAAGAGGGCGTATGCCCAGAAATGTGCTACAGTTATCGCGGTACCTTTAAAATGGCATCAGCATCTTATCTAGGTACTGACAGGGACCAAACGATGGACTCACATCTGTTCGGCTGTTAGTACAACAGTAGCCCTACAAAACAGTATCTTACACCTGTTGCATCGCAATATTAACAATGATTTGATGGTTTTTCAAGCGGGAAACCGACATTGACAGGGCCAGGTAGAAGATGACTATGATCTGAAAGTGAACTTAATGGTAGCCTGGGGCCAATGCAAATATACATACTAAGTCCGGATGTACTTAACAACGAATTCGAAGTCAGCAATGAAATCGAGCGTGCCTGGACAGAATGATAAGCTCACGTGATCCAGAAAATACCACTACAACGAATCTGGAACGATCAGTCTGATTCAGTTTCGAATTCCATGGAGCAGTCCGCTTGGTGAGGACCGATACGCACTACAACAAACAACGTAGATATCCAAGTCCAATTTCTGCACTGTGCAATCACCGTCAGAGACACAGGACTTTGCGAGCGCCTGCAACCCGAACTAACCCAAACATAGTCTATCTTTACGACTCATCAGCGACTGGTACGAGAAAGGATGGGAAAAGCGACCTGCCTCGCTTGGAAAAGTGAGGACTGGAATTCCGATAATGGTTTGTTACTTCGGAACAAAATAATAAAGTTGCATGGAATCCCTAGTACGCACCGTAATCATATCCAACAGCACTCATCATCATGACTAGAGATTAGGTATCAGAGATGCCATACAAGCAGATTTGAACTGCATACCTCCCGCATAGTCGTATAACCTGATCGACTCCAGCTGGCCGTAGGACATGGGATGTAGAAATGGGATTAGTGCGCTGCGACAAAGTTGAGAGCACGAAGGGGGACCAAAAGTGACAGTTGGTGGGCGCTGGTGTCCATATACACAAATCAGAGCTGCACCGCGATTCAGGCGATGACCGGAGGCGAGCGTCACTCCATGAGAAACTAGACAACGTGTTGCGCCGACCCTCGAGAAAACAGCCTCGAAACGTAAAACCCAAAGCTGATCGTTTTTGCGATTGGCCAGACAGCAAAAGCCTGTGAATTCTGCCAGTAACTGTCCCTGTTTTGCCTTATATTGCGCTCGGGGCCTCCGGGAAAGTGTGCGGGCCCTGTTTCGTTACGATAAGTAGTAGATTGACTCCCGGCCCGTCTTCCGAGTGATCAATCGATGACTGTCATCAGCAAATCCCAAAAGAGCTGTCCACCCCTGTGCAATTGGCTACAGTGGTGACAGCAGTACAGAAAGGTCCCCAGCTGTGCAAGGTACTACAGAGTGACACAGGTTGATACTGTGCCGGCCAGATTAGGCTAGGTTGTACATGTACCAAACCGTGCCAGTTGCCTGCCGTGAGCCTATCAGTCTTATTACTTGTAGAGTAGCAACAAAAGATAAAATAGCACGATGCACTAGATGGCTATTGATTGCTACATACAACAGCTTGTCATGCTATTATACCTTAATCATCACCCGCTACCACCCACTACCACTGTTCGGCACAACATGTCGGCATTATCATATTGCTGTTGTCAATGGTGTCGTCGCGTCGTCGTCGCACACTGGTGGTGGTGGAGCGGACGTGGTATACTCGCCGTGCGCGGAGGGGAGAGTCGGACAGGCTCGACGTCGCCGGACTGCACGAACGT
>JBBPMR010000979.1:0-12932 GCA_038090415.1 Rossbeevera mucosa | reverse complement strand
ATGACGTACCATGAGATAAACTACTATGTATGTACTAAGTGTTCACACGACTGTGAGAACGAGAGTCTAGAACTACAATATGAGGCTACCATGCGTTTAACATGCACTAACCATGAGGTATGATGTCATACTGGTCTAGACTCGAGTCACGGGACACGATAAGATATGATCAGGCGCTAAGATGTGAGATAAGATAGACGCGCGCTTAGATAAGATAAGATAAGATAACGAGAGCGCTTAAAAGCTAGGTTTAATAATAAGGTTTGTAACAACGCTAATGTCACTGGCTCTCCAGGACCATCCTATGGAGACTTCTAGTCCTTCGCTGGTAGCTTGGACATAATAGGGGGGTAATGTTACGATTCGTCATTTTCTTTCTTCTCTTTCTATATCGTTTTCACTACGGACTACCAAGCCCTACATTCAAACCACGCCTGGGCCATTTCTTTCTTCTATGATGACATAATACCCTTAACCCATCTCCCTTAGTCATCATTTCCCACATTACTTCTTCGAGGCTGCGTATTACTCATCGATGCTGTGCATTACTCATCGGTGCTGCGTATTATGACTCATTTCTTTGTAACCATTACTCACCCGCAGTATTCTGACTCATCTTCACACTGTGGATTACTCATCCTCCTTCCACCATGTTCCATGGTATTCCATCTGATTAGTCATCTTCATTTCTCTGTACTTATATAAACCCTTCCATACCGTCCGTATTCCCTAAGCTAGATCTCCTCTGGATTACCCTCTGTATCCCTCTGTACCTTCGTCAATCTAGTTCCTCTTTGTCTTCCCTTCCAGGTGAATCTCTGTGTGTCTTCGTCCTACACTTGACTGGACGCTAGACTCATAACACTTCACTTGATTGTGTTACAGTCATCTCTACAATCGATAGAATGACCTCTGCGACCGCTATCCCTATGCAGTAACCCTTCGTCCCTCAATCCCTTCGTTACTCAGAGGCTACGCTCGTCCCTACCAGGGCCAAGCGTAACAACTGCCTCGCAAATAAAAAAGGCTATTTCATATGGGCGCACTGTATGCGAAAGGGGTTCCAACTCTTTGGACTTATGGATATGGTAAACGGATCACTCAAGATGCCTATGGACACTACTCAGCTAGCCACCTGGAGGATGATGGACAGCACCACTTTTCTCATGATTTCTGGATGTGTCAAGACTGAAATTATCCCAAAGATAGCCCACTTGGAGACTGCGCATAAAGCCTGGAGCCACCTCGCTATGGAATTTGGGCAAGTAGGATCTGAATCTGTTACAACCCTCGTCTTGCAACCTAGCTTTAAGCGCCCGATCTTATCTTATCTAAGTGCACGCCAATCTTATCGTTATCTTATTGCATCTTAGCACTCAATCATATCTTATCGCATCACGTGACCTGGGTCCAGACCATATTGACGTCAGACCTTATGGCTAGCGCATGCTAAAGGCATGGTAGCCTCATTGCATAGTTCTAGACCACCATTCTCACGAACGTGGGAGTTATTAGTACTCTTATAGTAGTTTATCTCACACTACGTCATAGTATCAGTAAGCACCGGCCCTAAACTGGCCTCATGTAATCCTCGTGTATAGTAGTATATATAATGCCAGACACCAGCTAGACTCTCCAGTCTGTTCTGGTTGATTTTCCACCTTAGCAGTTCCCCTTCTTGAGTGTTGTGTCTTTGTGGTGACTTAGTCCATTGCCTGTATAGGTTTTGGCATTGCCAACATAAGAACAGACTCTATCTTCAACTACCTTACCACTGCTCGCAACCGCCTTACCATTGCACCACCGACTACCACTCCTCGAGGCCTTAATTGCACCGTACTTTGCTCGTTACTCATATTGGTCTTGTCCACACCGCTTGGGTGTAAAACAACTGTGCTTGGATAGCAGATCAGGAACCTTAACCTGCCTAGACCACAACTAGGGCTAAACTGTGTTTCATAGTAGCGCTATACGAGTTCGCTTCGTGGGTCATTAGTCCTCATTCGAGAGGGAGCAGCCCACTGCTCGGATAGTAGTGAAAGAATCAAATAACAAGCTTCTTCGATTTAAAATAAGACTCGCAGCCTTATAGTGCTAAAACTGTGCCGTAGCCAGGCAACTCCCCAGTTCCTTGACTCTTGCCAACTGCAATTAGGGACTTGTGGACCCTACTTTTGTTTACAGATTAACTTGTAGTTGAGAAGGACTCTTCGTGAGCTCCCCCTACAAAAGAAGGTATAGTAGCTGGTAGCTGGACTCTTCGTGAGCTTCACCCAGTTTTTCAAAATAGATCATCAAAGACTTTTCGATCACTGCTACTCAGCAGTCTGCTCCGCCTAAACATTCCCTGTCTCCCCATCATTGAGGACAATTACGATCCAAACGATCTTGCATCCGACATTCTGATTGAGTTCGAAGGCAACTGGCCATTCTGGTTGCAACAAGAATTCCTAAGGTTTCCCCTTGAAAACACCCCTCACCTCACCGATCACTCCCAAGGGCTTTACAAAAGCCAAATAGAATTTTTAGTTCAAGACAAAGATATCTGGATACTCGATGGATCCCTCACCGTCGCAAAGCCGCTCCCCCACCCCAACCATCTGAGCCTCGGGTTCGAGATCGAGCGCCCTTGAGCACCAACTAGAGAGCATGCAACAATTGTTGCTGCAAATGCAAGGAAGCCTAGCCCAGGCAGAGCAAAGGGCAGCCGCCGCAGAAGTCCAGGCACAAGAGGCCCACGACCAACTGGACCTTGCCCCCTCCAACGCTCTCTCCGCCTACAAGGGAAAACAGGCTGAGATCATTCCCGATCCCGGGATGTATGATGGCTCATATCAGAAGTTCGACGAATGGTGGACAAAAATGCTGGTCTTTCAAGAGGCCAATAAGGAATTGTTTACGTCTAGCAAAAATTGGACCCTTGCAGTGCTCTCTCGAATAGGAGTCGAATTGGGAGATAAGGATAAAAATGGGGCTGGCGCTTGGGCCCGCAATGAAATAAAAAAATATAGACTACCTTCCGCCGCATTCCCTATGAGCCTCATGCTCGAGAAAACCCTCTCTGATCGTTTCTGAATAGGGAACGAAAAAGACATAGCCACAAGATGCCTACTTAACAAAAAACAAGGCAAAAATGAGAGAACGCAAGTTTTCTTAACCCAATGGCTTGCTTTGTATGATCAGGCAGGATGTGACCCTACCATGGGAATCACACTTCTGAAACAAGGGGTTCGACAAGACATCATACGACACATGTTCATGCAAAATGAACAACCTGCGACTCTGGGTGACTACATCGGCACCATCCAGAAGTATGCCAATGCGATCAAGTCCTTTGAGACTTGTTTCAACCAAACCTCTTTCCATAAGTGGGACCCTAATGCCATGGACATCGATGCTGTCAACACTTCATGGCAGCAACCATCCGCTTATGGAGGAGGGGAGCGGAAACAATTGTACTCGGAGGCAACAACACCTCAAAATAACATCAATGCAATTGGCTGCTACAACTGCAGCAAGGACGGTCACAGAGCACGTGACTGCAAAGCGGCATCTACTTGATGCCAAGAATGTAACTTCTCGCGCGGAGGTCACTGGAAACAGTGCTCCAAATTTGGAAAGAAAACATGCGCTGTGGAGACAACCATGTCAACAAACAACCCCTTTAAGCAGCCAGCTGTCAACTGGCAAAGTGCTATTCAGGGGATGGACATTGATGCCGCTAGGGCATATTTCCGTGACATGGAAACGACTTCAGGAAAAGCCAAGTGAGGACCTTATCGGGTAAGGCCCCCTCATCCCTGAAGGATGATATTTCTTCTTTTACCTCAGTTTCCTTACGTACTCGATGCCTAGATAGTGCTAGTACAACCTCTGTTTCTTTACCTGTTAGTAATAGTTTCTCCTTACTTGAATCTGATGTAATTATAGATAGTGATACTGATAGTTCATTTTCTTATTCTCCGTCATCACGATGTGGTAGCCTACCTGATGACATAACTGAAGCAGCGATCTCAAAAGAGCGCAGTCACCAGGAAGTGACGCTTAATTCTGCTTATAAAGAAAAAAAAATTTCTCTTCAGAACCTGACTGACCGGAGAGTGCGTACACTAAAACCACTCAGGGAAATAAATCTAAAAATCAGCATAATACAAAAAGACAAAAACATTTCGGTTAGCACTCTACTGGATAGCGGCGCTAATGGTATCTTTATTGACATGCAATGGGCAAAGAAAAACCGCATTGCTCTTACTCCTCTTGAAAATGTGGTGCCTGTCTACAATGTGGACGGAACAATAAACTCTGCTGGAGGCATTGCATACACATGTAAACTTATTATAGACTACAAGGGACACCATGAAAGTGTAATAGTGGACGTCACCAATCTAGGGAGAAATCAATTGATTCTCGGTTATACATGGTTAAGGGACCACAATCCCTCAATCGATTGGATCTCAGGACAGGTACAAATGGACAGGTGTCCTATGTCCTGTAAAGTGCTAAATGCCATCTATTGTAATAGAATGGAGGAACATGAAAAGTCCTATATAGCCAATACGTGTTGCAACCTAGCTTCTGACGAAACCTAACTTCAACCTAACCCTAGTCTATGGTTCTTGATCTGGAACCCTAATCCCCTATCCTCTGTCTTGGCGCGTATTCTTATTCCTTGTACTAGTATTGACACTTTCATAGTTAGCGCTCTGGTTAGCGCCCGGGACTTGTTAGCGCCCATCACTGGCTTAACCGCCCATTGCTTTAGCGCTCGTCAAGTATCGATCCTCGTAGGCACCTTGCTGACTAAGCATGGCAGTGCCCCATAGTCTGGACCTCCCCTTCTGCTCTTATTGACGTCATGGTCCAGACTCTTATCACTTATCTATGACATCATGGTCTAGCCTGCCTCATGATAACCTGTTGTCTTTCATTTAGTGCTTCTAATTAATTACCGTGCCTCATGGGCCATAGCCTTGCCTCATTGTTGCATCATGGTACATAGCCTTCACACCTCATGGCGAATACATGGTCACTTTAGGGTAGACATAGTTACATGGTCCGTGCCCTGTACTCGATAGTATAAATACAGGGCCACTTGAGAACTAGATTCCCCAGTCTAGTTCTTTTGGTCATTAGCGTCGGTCTAGGATTCCTGTCTAAAGGTCTCTAGCTACCCTTGTGCCTATTGAACAGTGACTATACGAGTCTACCATTTATCCTCGAGTTCTTGTCCTTCGTGACTATTATCTTGGTGCATTTCGTTGCACATTCCCTCTTCCTTGCTACGACCCTCTCTTAGGGTTATCTCGATTGCTCCCTTCTAGTGTTCGCTACAATACGTACACGGATCAGTTTACGTTACCAGATCCCAAATCCGAGGATGCATTCAAATTAGTCCCGGAATGTTATAGAGATTACCTAGATGTATTTTCGGAGAAGGTATCCGAATGCCTCCCAGAAAGGAAAGCTTGGGACCACACGGTAGATCTAAAACCAGATTTCGTACCCAAAAAGGGAAGATTGATCCTGCTTGGCCCAGCTGAACAAGATGAGGTTAAAGTGTTTGTGAACGAGCAATTGAAGAAGGGATATATCAGACCTTCAAAATCTCCGCAGACGTCACCAGTATTCTTTATACCAAAGAAGAATGGGAAAAAGCATATGGTTATGGATTATAGATATCTCAACTAAGGCACGGTTAAAAACAATTACCCCCTTCTGTTAATCTCGCAAATCATACATAAGCTCAAAGAAGCTAAATTGTTCACAAAGATGGATCTTCGATGGGGATATAATAATGTTCGCATCAAAGAAGGTGACGAATGGAAAGGAGCATTCATTTGCCATTTAGGGGCCTTTGAACCAACGGTAATGTTCTTTGGCATGTGTAATAGTCCAGCCACATTCCAGCAAATGATGAACGAAATCTTTGTGGACATGGACGATATTGTCATTATTTATATCGATGACTTATTAATCTTCTCGAAGCACACGGACATTAAGAAACATCACGAAGCAGTACGAAGAGTACTTTGGAGACTTCATGAGAATGACTTGTTCGTGAAACCATCCAAATGCTTCTTCGAAGTAACAAAAGTAGACATGCTTGGAATGGATGTATTGGCAGAAGGAATCTCAATGTCCAAAAATAAACTTGATGGAATTGCCACATGGCCCACCCCTCACAATGTAAAAGGAGTTCGTAGCTTCTTGGGACTCGCCAACTTCTATCAACGTTTCATTGAGAATTACTCATTAATTGCCCATCCCTTGCATGACTTAACTAAGAAAGATCAACCCTGGTGCTGGGGAAATGCACAACAACAATCGTTCAATAAGTTAAAAGAATCATTTACTAGTGCGCCAGTCTTGGCATATCCGAATGACATGACCCCTTATCGTGTCGAATGCGATGCCTCAGAATTCGCTACTGGTGCTGTGTTGTCAACCCTTAAGGAAGACAAATGGCATCCCATTGCATATATGTCTCACAATATGTCCAAAGAAGAACGAAATTACCCAATTGCAGACAAAGAAATGCTAGCAATTATTTGTGCCTTTAAACAATGGAGACATCACCTTGAAGGTGCTAGACATCAGTTTGAAGTATGGACAGATCATAAAAACTTGATGTATTTTATGAAAGCACAAGATCTGTCTAAATGACAAGCTAGATGGGCACAATATTTATCTCGTTTCGATTATTTATTAGTGAATAAACCTGGTAGTTCTATGGGAAAGGCAGATGCCTTATCAAGGAGAGAAGATCATAGTATAGGAATAGAAGACGACAATAAAAATACCATCATGATAGATAGTTTTCACATTCGTAGTGTACAGGAAATCGAACTCTTTGATAGAATAAAAATAGAGCAAAAGAAACACACCGTCGCTGAAGGATCAGTATATAGCAATGGATTATGGAAATACGATGGAAAGATATGGGTACCTAGGAACTTGTGTTTAGAAGTAATGATGCAATTTCATGATCATCCACTCACCAGACATAAAGGCCTGGATAAAACAAAAGAATTGATTGCACGCTACTATAAGTGGCCCGGCATGAAAGCCGATATTGAAACATATTGCAAATCTTGTGATCGATGTGCACGCATGAAGCCATCAAACAAAGCCCCTGCAGGGAAGTTACAACCCCTGCCGGTACCTGAGGGACCATGGAAAGATGTTTCGGCTGACTTTGTCACTGGCTTTCCGGAATCACATGGATATGATAGTGTGCTAGTTGTAGTGGATTGCTTCTCTAAAGAAGTAGCCTTTATCCCTACCAACAAAGCCATTACTGCAGCACAAACCGCTCAGTTGTACAAAGATTATGTGTGGAAACACCATGGTCTCCCTGAATCTATTGTATCCGATCGTGGTCCACAATTTGCTGGACAAATGATGATAGATCTTCTGAAATTGTTGAAAATTGAAAAGAAAATGTCCACTGCATATCACCCGCAGACCGACAGACAAACAGAGCGCATCAATAGAGAATTGAATCAATATCTCCGCCTGTTTGCCGCGGAAAAGCAATCGCAATGGATGGATTGGCTAGCCATGGCCCAATTCAATTTCAACAATATGAAATCATCGTCTACAGGGTTCACACCCTTTCAGCTTACCAAAACATTCATGCCACGTATGGGCTTCAAACCGAAACAAGTGAAATCGCCTGCTGCAGAAGCATTTGTGTCTGATATGAAGTCAAGCTTGGAGTCTGCCAAAGCTAATCTCGAACATACTTGTGCTAAAATGTCATTGCAAACCGAGCACACTCGGTCTGACGCTCCTGCTTATAAAATTGGCGATATTGTACTTCTTTCATCTGACCACTTGAAATGAGCGAATCGACCCTCTCAGAAGTTAACTGAAAAGTGGATTGGACCTTATCAGGTCACAAACGTGTACATGAACTCGGTGGAATTGTTATTCCCCAAGTTGATTACCGCTCATAACGTTGTGAATGTCTCGTGCATTAAACCATACATTGAACCACTTGCTGGCCAGCCTGTTGTACGGCCTGGACCTATCTCCGTTGACAATGAGGGTCACGAAGAATTCAAAATTGATTATATTGTGGATTCTCGCCCTATCGGTCACGGTTTCCAATACTTGATTCATTGAAAAGGTTACGATGTTTCTGATTGTACCTGGAAAGCTGCGTCCTCTATTGCTGTTCATGGCAAGGATGCTATTGCATTGTTCCACAGGAAAAATCCTAGTGCTCCTTGTCGACTTAATATGTCGCACACCTTGTTCCAGGGAATTTTTAATACCCCTGTTATCAACTTTACCTCTGGCTCTACGGAGTTTTGAATTGATCTGGAATCTCGATCCTAGTGGGGGGTAATGTTACAACCCTCATCTTGCAACCTAGCTTTAAGCGCCCGATCTTATCTTATCTAAGCGCGCGCCAATCTTATTGTTATCTTATCGCATCTTAGCGCTCAATCATATCTTATTGCATCACGTGACCTGGGTCCAGACCATATTGACGTCAGACCTCATGGCTAGCGCATGCTAAAGGCATGGTAGCCTCATTGCATAGTTCTAGACCACTGTTCTCACGAACGTGGGAGTCATTAGTACTCTTATAGTAGTTTATCTCACGCTACATCATAGTATCAGTAAGCACTGGCCCTAAACTGGCCTCATGTAATCCTCGTGTATAGTAGTATATATAATACCAGACACCAGCCAGACTCCCCAGTCTGTTCTGGTTGATTTTCCGCCTTAGCAGTTCCCCTTCTTGAGTGTTGTGTCTTTGTGGTGACTTAGTCCATTGCCTGTATAGGTTTTGGTATTGCCAACAGAATCAATCATGTATTGGTTCCGGCGCTTGACTCAACACATGCCAAATGGTGGCGATATCTCGATGCACATCAACAAGTACCAGGAAGCCATTCAGTATCTCTCCAATGCAAGCTTAGTTATACCAGACTGGTTCGCAGCCGCCATACTCCTGTCTACACTACCATGCAACCCAAAAGACACTGATTCATGGGATTACTTCATCAAGGGTGTATGAATTGACAAATCAACGACTACCCTAAGCAGCATCATATCTGAGATCCTGGAGGAGAAATGATGCCACACGCTGGCAACCACTAACACATTACCCGAAACTGCACTCACCGCACTTGAATGGACTGCCCGCACTCTCAGTGCCAAATTCTGCACTAACTGCAAAAGGAAAGGTCACACGTGAGACGAATGCTGGGGTAAAGGGGGTGAAAAGGAAGGAAAGGGGCCCAAGTGTAAGGCTAAAATGAAAAAGAAAGGGAATGAAAAGGCTAAAGTCGCCACGGAGAAAGAGACTGAGAACTTGGATGAAACATCAAACATTATTGTTGAAAAGTGCTTTGCTGTCATGGAAACTCAAGAGTTTCCACCCTCAGACCTCTCCATAAGCGCAGACTCAGTGTTCAGCACACACATGGCACCAAGCCTCACCTCCATCATCGACTCTGGTGCCTCGACTCACATACTTGCCAGCTATACACCATTTAAATTGTATTTGCCATCTTCAGGCAGCGTCAATGGATTCGGAAACAGCTAAATGGCAATCGCTGGTTGCGGCGAAGCTCATTTGCTCGCCAGCAGACCATCTGGTGGAACTGTGAACCTCAAACTACGAGATACCTGCCATGTCCCGACCTCGCTGCTACCCATTGTCTCCATCTCACGACTCAACAAAGCTGATTGCTACACACTTTTCGGCTCCAGTCGTTGCATCACTTTCAAATTAAAGGACAATGGACAAATGATGCGCAACATACTACACAAGTCGCGATGCATAGTACTCACGGCAACCAGGAAATCAGACCACCTCTATCACTTGGACGCACCACAATGCCAACTGGACAAGACCACCTACACTGCCACTGCCCCCGTCTCTAAACTCGAGCAGCTACACTGCCAACTCAGTCACCTCAATTACCAATCCATCCAAGCGCTCGTAAAGAAAGGGCTAGCAACCAGCATCAAACTATCACAGAATGAACTCAACCTTGAGCCGCCTGTCTGTCCATCATGCACAATGGGCAAGACCACCTGATCATCATTTCCAGTATCGAAGAGCAGCAGAGCAAGCTGTTTTCTTGCCCTCATTCACTCAGATCTATGGGGTCCCGCTCCCATTCAAACAAATTCAGGTTCGCACTACATGATGATGCTGACAGACAACTACACCCGATGGGTCTGGATTTTATTCCTATGCAGAAAGAGTGACGCATTTGATGCATTCAAGGAGTGGAAGACTGAGATCGAGAATACCAGCAGCACCACCATCCAGCAATTCCAAATGGACAATGGTGGCAAATATTTCAACACACTATGGATCACCTACATGAAACAATGTGGGATCTGCTGGGAGTTGACCACGCCTCGGACTCCTGAGCAAAATGGTATCACCGAATGCCAAAACCGGTCAATCATGGACCACATTCACACTGTTCTCATCAACTCCAGTTTGCCTCTTTTCCTATGGATGAAAGCTGCAAATTACATCGCATATACCAAAAACCGCCACTCCACTCACTCACTCAAGGACACCACTCCCTATGAAAAGTGCTATGGGTGAAAACCCAACATCTCCCGCTTCCATCGCTTCGGTTGCACTGCATATGTGCTAAACGACTCTCCAGCACGACACAAACTCGATCCGAAAGGAAGACAGACCATTTTCATGGGGTACTCGTATTGAAGAATAGGGTAGAAGGTGGAACGACTAGTGGAGCGAATGCACCCATGGACCTGGACTGAGTAATAATCGACAGGGATACCTGTCAACCACTCAGTCCATATATACTATTCTCTTATCTACATATTTATATACATGGTAGATAAGGGAGATAAGGGATAAGTCCATATGTACGCTATCAGGGCTATCTCCAACACTCCCCCCAGAAGCGAGCGAGGCTCACTTATCTTGCGGTGGTTGTAGACTCGCGATGCTTCTTCCGATCGCATCCTGATTGGCGGCGTCTACGGCGGAGTTCCTCGGCGTCAGCTATGGCTGCAAAGTATGGGGAATCGGCGGAGAACATGTGTGCTGAGTATGGAGTAGGAGGGTAGTACGGGAGAACCAGGGATATGACAGGGGCGGGGGCCTTGCTCCTCGCAGCTCTGCGTTGCTTCTGGTTCTGCGCTATACGCTTCTTCATAAGGTAGACCGCAAACGGATTCATCCAACATCACGTGATGAGATTGGCCTCCAGCGTGACAATGCATTAAATGTTAAATAACTACTCGACGACATCATTTCAAGTAAAATGGAAATCGCAGAATGATGGAGTGATAGACTTGCAACATTTATGCGATTTTATTTTGTACCTAATCTTAAAATGTGACTATCCATTCATGAATTTGTGCTTGGCTAGCGGAGACAATGGCAAAACACGTGTTCGGCATGGCAAATCCCTGCAGATTTTGAGTTCAGACAGCACAGCAAGCACGGCAGGGTCTAACAACACCAACAGGTTCTGGAGGGAATCTCTTACACTGGCAATGCCATGCAGAAAATAGAGCGTTGCAAGTTGGACAGCTAACTTGCCCTGGAAAAAAAGAAGCCAGGGTTGCTCAGCCCTCAACGAAGACATGGACAAGGAGAATGTAGTACGTTGAGACACTCACCATTTGAGACACATCTCACCTCACCTGGCCTCGATCAGGAAAGGTCAAGTTATCCAAAATTGGAAGAGAAACTTCAATCCGTGCCGGCTTCCATTGATCCTCAGTACCGGATGGTCCGAGGGGCATTAGCTGAAATGAACTCACCTCCTGAAATATGCCAGTCGCTACTGGATCTGAATGGTGCAAGTCCTATGCCGGTAAGGAATTCATTTAGTACTGAGGAAGCACATATCCAGCCACTTACCGTGTTTACTAGACCTCTGCTTTAAGCATGACATCACTCGAAACCACAACCACTGTTGCGGCAACCAGCCCGGGTCCAAGCATAGTGATGCCGCTAGAAAGTCAGACCCGGCACCGGCAGACCGTAACCTGTGAGGAAGTCATAGACGATGAAGTCGAAACATGGCACCAAAGGGGAGCAGGCTTCTTGCCTGCAGAAGGACAGGTGACATTGGAGGAAATTGGCCTTACGCAGGAGCAGGAGATTGCAGACCAGGACCCGTTATATCAAATGGACATGGACACTGATGACGAGCCCGAGGCCCAGGAGCCTGAGGCTGAGTGGGAAGGAATATGTAGCCATGGCTATGAACATCGCCGACCGCCTACGGTTGAGCAAGCATGTGCTGCCCTCACGGACCTGAAGAATTTGTTACACCCACCCAGGCAAAGACGGAATGGCTATCAGGATGGATACAAACCATGCAAAGCAATGTCCGGGTCACAACCACTGGACCCCATCATTTTGACGAAGCTGGAGGATATTGAGAGCTTTCTATGGCGGTTCTCCGATTTCGATGTCCACAACAAACCGGGGAATTCATCAGCGGGCCATTGGATCCGGGCTTCATTGGACATCGCCAAGTTTAGGATGAAAGGTGCATGGCGGGCGCGTACACTGCGAGCCTCAGCAAAAGCATACATTCAAACCCGACAAATTCCGACTCACAATCACGGATTATCCCATACATCCCGCATCCAAGATGAAGCACTCGCCGCCGACATCAAAATTCATCTTCAAGGCATTGGTAAATTCGTCCGTGCCCAGGATATTGTGGACTTCCTCAAGGATGGTAATGTCCAGCGGCGACATGGGTTTACCAAGCCAATCCACTTGACCACTGCACAGCGCTGGATGGGCGAGCTGGGGTATCGATGGGGGAAAGAGCTAAGGGGACAATATCAGGATGGTCATGAACGTGCGGATGTGGTGGATTACCGGCAAAATGTCTTCTTGCCTGCGTGGGCTCAGTTCAAGTCCCACATGCGAGACTGGACAGAGGACAACATCC
>JBBPMR010000978.1:0-12932 GCA_038090415.1 Rossbeevera mucosa | reverse complement strand
AAATATCACATCATTAGTTATTCAATTATTTAAGTTTGGCAGAAATAATGTGCAAATTATGTTTTTGAGTGCATCGAGCACATTCCTAAATAGTAGCTACCTACTAAGTACTTATCAGGATATTCACACCTCAGATTCCCTAAATGCTCTATACTCTGCGTGCTTTTGTCTAATCTGTGCTAAGGCACTATCCTTCAATGGCAAACGGTCAGCATCGACATATAATGGAAATATTTGCCTGTAAAATTGTATCAGTTACTGAAATGAATCGCCATTAAAATTTTCAGCTGACTGACCTATTCCACCAAGTAATCAGTTGATCGACTTCTTCCTTTTCCTCAGGATCATCAAGTAGTTCGAGAACCGAATTATAAAAGCGCTCGGAATCAGTCACATGATCAGTGCGGGAGAACACTTGCGCGGAGGTCAGCGCAAAATGGGCCTGCATCCAACAAATCAATACAAGAAAAATTAAGGATGCAAGATATTACCTGAGTTGCCACGTAGGCTATAGAAGCCTTTGTGACGCTTCGCATTCCATGGATTCGTGCATTGCCAGATTGTGTAGCCCTGGGTTCCTGGTCAACGGAGCTGGGTAAAGTGAATATGTGCTTGTATGCCTGAAACAAAGTGTTGGCAACGCCAAAACCTATACAGGCAATGGACTAAGTCACCACACAAGACGAGACAAGAGAAAAGGGGACTCTGCTAAGGCGGGAATCAACCAGAACAGACTGAGGGTCTGGCTGGTGTTGCATTCACTTATATACTACTGGTACATGCGCACGGACCACGCTGTGTCTAACGGTAATTAACTACATGAGGCGAGAGCGTGTGAGTAATGTAACTATATAAGGTTAAAGTATCCATGAGGTAGTCATGAGGAGCACAGGTTATGTGATCCATGAGGCAAACACGAGGCAAACCAGTGCACATGTATTAACAATGAGGCAGGGCTGTGTACCATGCCAGAGCAATGAGGCGTGATGTCATGTGACGTCATAGGTCTAGACCTCGATCATGTGACTTGATAAGATTAGGACGAGCGCTTGCTGATAAGATAAGATTGGCACGCACTTAGATAAGATAAGATAAGATAACCAGGCACTAAAGCTAGGTTGCGCAAGAGGGGTGTAACATTACCCCCCCACTAGGAGTGAGATTCCAGATCACCAAGTTCAAAATTCCGTCGAGCCGGAGGTGTAATTGATTACAGGAGTGTTAAACATGCCCTGGAACAAAGCACGAGACATATTCAAGCGGCGAGGAGCACTAGGATGTTTCTTGTGGAACAAGGCAATAGCATCTTTTCCATGTTTGGCAACCGAGGAAGCAGCTTCCCACGTGCGATCCGATTCATCATATCCTTTCCAATATATCAAGTATTGGAAACCACAACCAATAGGGCGAGAATCCACAATGTATTCAATCTCGAATTCTTCGTGACCTTCATCGTCAACGGAGATAGGACCAGGTCGAGTGACAGGCTGGCCATCAAGAGGTTCCACATATGATTTAACGCACGAAACATTCACGACATTACGAGCTGTAATAGACTTGGGGAATAAGAGTTCCACCGAGTTCGTGTACACGTTTGTGACCTGATAAGGTCCAATCCACTTCTCGGTTAACTTTCGAGAGGGTCTATCAGCTATAGCCAAATGTTCTGATGACAAGAGAACAAGATTGCTGATTTTGTAATTGGGCGCATCTAATCGAGATTTATCGGCCTGGAGTGACATTTTGGCACGAGTTTTCTCAAGATTAGATCTAGCAAGTTCCATGTTGGCTTTCATATCGTTCGCGAATGCTTCTGCAGCAGGCGATTTCACGTTTCGGGGTTCTATATCCATTCGGGGAGTAAATGTCTTGGTCAACTGGAAGGGTGTAAACCCTGTAGATGCAGATTTCGTATTGTTGAAGTTAAATTGTGCCAATGCTAACCATTCAACCCATTGAGATTGCTTCTCAGCGGCAAACAAGCGGAGATATTGATTCAATTCTCGGTTGATACACTCTGTTTGTCCATCTGTTTGGGGATGGTAGGCAGTGGACATTTTCTTTTCTATTTTCAACAATTTCAACAGATCTGTCATCATTTGTCCAGCGAATTGCGGACCACAATCGGATACAATAGAATCAGGCAATCCATGGTGTTTCCACACATAGTCTTTGTACAATTGTGCTGTTTTCTGTGCTGTAACGGTTTTCGTAGTAGGGATTAAGGCTACTTCTTTAGAGAAGCAGTCCACTACCACAAGCACACTATCATATCCATGTGATTCCGGGAATCCGGTGACAGAGTCAGCCGAGACATCTTTCCACGGGCCCGAGGCTACAGGCAAGGGTTGCAGTTTTCCTGCAGGTGCTATATTCAAGGGCTTCATGCGAGCACATCGATCACAATGTTTGCAATAGGTTTCTATGTCGGCTTTCATGCCGGGCCACTTGTAGTAGCGAGCTATCAATTCTTTGGTTTTATCCAGGCCTTTATGTCTGGCGAGTGGATGATCGTGGAACTGCGTCATTACTTCTTGACGTAATCCCCTAGGTACCCATATCTTTCCATCGTATTCCCATAGTCCATTACTATATACCGATCCTTCAGCAACGGTGTGTTTCTTTTGTTCTATTTTTATTCTATCGAAGAGTTCTATTTCCTGTACACTACGAATTTTTGAGCTATCTATCATGACGGTATTTTTGTTGTCGTTTTCTATTCCTATACTATGATCTTCTCTTCTAGATAAGGCATCTGCTTTTCCCATTGCAGATCCTGGCTTGTTAACTAGCAAAAAGTCGAAACGAGATAAATACTGGGCCCATCTGGCTTGTCGCTTGTTCAGATCTTGCGATTTCATAAAGTACATAAGGTTTTTGTGATCTGACCAGACTTCAAACTGATGTCTAGCGCCCTCAAGATGATGTCTCCATTGTTCGAAAGATCGGATGATCACTAACATCTCCTTGTCTGCAATCGGGTAATTCCATTCTTCTTTCGTCATGCTATGAGACATATATGCGACGGGGTGCCACTTGTCTTCTTTAAGGGTTGACAATACAGCACCAGTTGTGAATTCAGATGCGTCGCATTCGACACGATAAGGGGTCGTGTCATCCGGATACGCCAAGACAGGCGCGGTGGTGAATTTCTCTTTTAAATTATCAAAAGCTATTTGTTGTGCATTACCCCAGCACCAGAGTTGATCTTTTTTTGTTAAGTCATGTAAGGGACGGGCAATTAAGGAATAGTTCTCGATAAAGCGATGATAGAAATTGGCAAGCCCTAAGAAGCTTCGTACTCCTTTTACGTTATGCGGGACTGGCCATGAGGCAATTCCATCAAGCTTGTTCTTGCTCATCGAGATTCCATCTGCTGATACATCCATTCCTAACATGTCTACTTTTGTTACTTCGAAGAAGCACTTTGACGGTTTCACAAACAGATCATTCTCACAAAGCTTTCGAAGTACTCTTCGTATGGCTTCACGATGTTTCTGTATGTCATTGTGTTTCGAGAAGATCAATAGGTCATTGATATAAATTATCACTATATCCTCGTCATCAGCAAAGATCTCGTTCATCATTTGCTGGAACGTGGCCGGACTATTACACATTCCAAAGAACATGACTGTTGGTTCATATGACCCTAAGTGGCAGATGAAGGCTCCTTTCCATTCGTCGCCTTCTTTGATGCGGACGTTGTTATAGCCCCATCGAAGATCCATTTTGATAAACAATTTAGCTCCTTTGAGCTTATCTATAATCTGCGAGATCAACGGAAGGGGATAGTTATTCTTTATCATGCCTTCGTTGAGATATCTATAGTCCATCACCATCCTCTTCTTTCCATCCTTTTTGGGAATGAAAAATACGGGCGAGGTTTGGGGGGATTTAGAAGGTCTAATGTAACCCTTCTTCAATTGTTCGTTTACGAACGTCTTTACTTCATCTTGCTCAGCAGGGCCAAGCGGGATCAATCTACCTTTTTTAGGCACGAAATCGGGTTTTAGATCTACTGCGTGGTCCCATGCTTTTCGCTCAGGAAGGCGTTCGGAAACTTTTTCGGAGAACACATCGAGATAGTTGTGATAGTGTTTCGGTACCAATTTAAATGCGTCCTTGGACTTAGGATCGGGCAGAGTAAATTGGTCCGTATACATATTGGCTATATACGTCTTCTCGTATTCTTCCATTCTATTACAATATGATGCATTCAAGACTTTGCACGACATGGGGCATCGATCCATGTGTACATGACCTAAGGTCCAATCGATAGAGGGATTGTGGTCCCTTAACCATGTGTATCCAAGAATTAGCTGATTCCGGCCTAGATTGGTAACATCCGCAGTAACTTTCTCGCGGTGTCCCTGGTAGTCTATAATAAGATTACACATGTACGCAATGCCTCCAGCGGAGTTTATAGTTCCGTCCATGTTGTAGACAGGCACTACGTTTTCAAGAGGGGTGAGAGGAATACGACTCTTCTTGGCCCATTCCGTGTCGATAAAGATACCATTAGCGCCACTATCCAGTAGTGCGCTAGCTTCAATGTTTTTGTCTTTTTGTATTATATTGATTTTTAGGGTTATTTCCCGGAGTGGCTTGAGAGTGCGCACTCTTCGCTCCATCGGGTTTGGAAAGGAAATATTTTTTTCTTTTTTCACAGAATTAAGTACCCTTTTACCAGGGCCACGCTCAGTAAGAGACGCTGTTTCGGTTGTGTCATCTGGTAGGCTACCACATTGAGATGACAGAGAGAAAGAAAAAGAGCTATCTGAATCGCTATCTATTATTACATGAGAATCGAGGGGAGAGAAAGAATTTGAACAAGATAAAGAAACAGAGTTTGTACTAGCACTATCTAGGCGTCGAGTACGTAAAGAAACAGAAGGTAGAGAAATATTGTTCGTGCGGGGAGAGGAACCATTACCTAATATGGTCCTCTTTAGGCTTTTCCCGCAGTCACTTCCATATCACGAAAATAGGCTCTAGCGGCCTCTAAGTCCATACCCTGAATGGCTTTTTGCCATCCCGATTCAGGGGGCTTGTTAAAAGGGTTGTTGTTTGTTGACGCTGTTTTCTCAGCGGCGCGGACCTTGGTTCCGAATTTAGAGCATTGTTTATGGTGTCCTCCGCACGAGAACCCGCATTCTGAACAACGAGTGGATGGTGCCTTGTACTCTTTGGCCCTGTGCCCATCTTTTCCACAGTTGTAGCATCCTATTGCTGCTACTTGTCGTGCTCCTTGCGTAGAAGCAACTGCGGCCACAAACGATTTGGATCCTCCCCCATATTCAGAGGGTTATTCCCAAGCATGGTGGACGACATCCACATTCATTGCATTGGGATCTTTCCTGGATCCTTTTTGATATTCAAAGGCTTCTAGGGCCTCCGCGTATCGGGTCAGGGTTGTGATGTATGTGGACACATCGTAGGAGCATTTTCCATCGATAAAAATCTGCCGGATAATATCTTGTCGCGTGTTTTGCTCCAATAACGCTGTTCCCATATAGTCATCACATTCGGCCTCTTCGTATAGGGCCAACCATCGCGTCAAGAAGACTTGCATCCTCTCGTTGTTTCCTTGTTTCAATGCCATGAGCTTCCTCAAAGCAATATCCTTGTGGTTCCCTAGTGAGAACCTTTTCCTTAGGAGCTCCATGAGCTCAGTATAATCGGGATATTTTCCCACTCGTTGGTATTTTAGCATTTGATTACGGGCCCAATTACCCGCACCATTCTTGTCCTCCGCGCCATCTTTGGTCCCTATTCTGGACAGAGTTGCTAGGCACTTATTTTTCTCGTTGCCGTATGCTTCTCCATTCATTTCGATGAAGACCCCCATCTTGGTGGTCTATTCGTCAAATCTTTTATAAGATCCATCGTATAGACCGGGGTCTGGTACCACGGAGATTTTTTTGTCAACACAAGTAGTGATATTATTGGTTCCTGCAGCTGCCATGCTTTCTGCGGCCATGGCTCGTATTTCGGCTTGTCGTACCGAGGTGTTGAGGGCGTTGATGACTGCGTTTTGGTCGGATATTTGTTGCTGCATTGCTTTTAGCAGCTCGGCGATTTCGGGGGAAGACATTTTTGTTTCGGGGGGATGAATCTCAGGTGATACTCACGAAGAGACCAACAACTGATAAATGCTATAAAAGAAAATATATCTTGCGAAGAGATGGTGGAAAAAATTCGGTGCTCCCACAAGAGGGAAATGTCACCAGGATATATCGAGTAGATGAGATCTGCCAAGACTCTATTCTCGGTCGAGGGATCGAAGTCTATGCCCAGCAGCCCAACAAAGGTGAAGCGTGCACTGGGGGTCGAACAACTGATTCTCGACGCGCACTAGATATTATGTCTGGCGGCGAGATCTATCTGAGTCTGAGGCACGAGCTCAGCTTATACCTTGTTGTGCAGGGGGATCTCACGAAGAGTCCTTCTCAAGCACCGATCGATCTATAAAGCAATATCAGGGTACACGAGCCCCGAACGCATGCTGAAGGCGATTGTCGAGTGGAACCGGAAGTGCCTGGCTACGGCGCAGATTTAGCTCTGTCTAGGCTGCGAGTCTTAACAGAAGAAGCTTGCTATTCTGACTCTTTGCACAGTAGAGTGTCCGCTGCACTGACCCACTTTGTGCCAAGGGATTGATCCTTATTTTTCGGCGGTCAGAAGGGTCCTCTCGATTGAGGTCTACCCTGACAATGTGAACCGAAGCTACGCCGGACCAGCGTATATGCAGCAGTGGGGATGTGGTTGCTTTCCACAGATGGTAACCTGGTCAAGGATTCTCTTTATACTCGATGCGAGTGGTCTCCCTTAACTCTGGGATCCGAGTAACCACAGCCAATAATCAATAAGCAAGGGGACAGCGCAATGAAGGCCTCGATATTTCTTGAAGGTTGTGACACGTGTACCGGTGTCGGGTGAGGTAGTGAGTAAGTAAGTCTGTTCTTTTGTTGGCGATGACAAAACCTTATACAGGAATTGCACACTAGGTCACCCACAATCAAAGCAAGACTCAAGGGAGGGGGACTATGTTAGGTCAGGAATCAACCAGAACAGACTAAGGAGTCTGGCTGGCATGCATTCACTTTATATACTACGAGTACATGGGCACGGACCAAGCTGTGCTTGCCGGTAATTAACTACATGAGGTACGAACGTGAGAGTAATGTAACTATATAAGGTTAAAGTGTCCATGAGGTAACAATAAGGAGCACAGGTTATGTGATCCATGAGGCAAACATGAGGCAAACCAGTGCACACATGTGAGCAATGAGGCAAGGCTGTGTGCCATGCGTTATCCATGTGTTTGTCTAGACCATGACGTCATTATGATGTCATAGAGGGCCAGACTGATGTCACGTGATGCGATAAGACTATCTCGGCGCTAATCTAATCCGATAAGATAAGATAAGATAGGCACGCGCTAAGATAAGATAACTTGAGCGCTTAAGACTTAGGTGAAAATGAGGGTCGTAACATCACCCCCCAACTAGGGTTGAGATTCCAGATCAATAATCAGGGGAACCAGAGGTGAAGTTAATCAACAGATGACCAAACACCTGATCAAAAAGACCATGAGAGAGATTCAATTGACGAGGAGTGTTAGGAAATTTGCAATGAAAATCAGCAATAGCTTCTTTAGCATTTCCAAGAGACGAGGCAGCTTGCCAAGTGCGCTTCAACTCGTCATATCCTTTCCAATGAATAAGGTATTGAAAACCACGACCAACAGGACGGGAATCCACAATGTACTCAATCTCGTATTCTTCCGATCCTTCATCATTCACTGTAACAGGACCAGGACAGACTATAGGTTGATTTTCTAGTGGTTGAGTGTGCGGTTTAACACGCGACACATTAACAATAGGACGAGCATGAATAGTTTTGGGGAACAAAAGTTCCACAGTGTTTCCATATGTTTTAACCACTTGATAGGGTCCAATCCATTGTTTTGTAAGCTTTTTCGAGGGTCTATCGGCTATATCCAGATGTTCAGTGGATAACCACATGAAATCACCAGGTTTATAACCAGGTGCATCGAATCTATGTCTATCGGCCTGTCGGCGCATCTTTTCTCTATTTTTCTCCATATTTTCATGAGCGGTTTGCATATCAGTAGCGAAATCACATGCTGCAGGGCTCTTGACCAATGTGTGTTCGAAACCCATGCGAGGACTGTACGTCTTTGTCAATTGGAACAGTGAGAATTTCGTAGACGATGATTGTGTATTATTGAGATTGAACTGAGCTAAGGACAGCCAGTCAACCCAATCATTCTGTTTCTCAGCAATGAAGAGGCGTAGATATTGAGCCAGTTCTCTATTGACACGTTCTGTTTGTCCATCGGTTTGAGGATGATATGCAGTAGACATCCGCTTTTCAATCTTTAGGAGTTTCAATAAATCTGCCATGGTTTGACTTGCAAACTGAGGTCCCCTATCCGACACTATGGAATCAGGTAACCCATGGTACTTCCATACGTGATCTCTATATAATTCGGCTGTTTGTAATGCCGTAACGGTTTTGTGTGTAGGTATCAATACGACTTCTTTTGAACATCTATCTACTACTACCAATATGCTATCTTTTCCTTTAGAAATAGGAAGACCGGTTATAAAGTCAGCGCTTATATCTATCCATGGTCCTTTAGGGACTTCCAGTGGTTGTAACTTTCCAGCTGGAGCTATATTTGTGGGCTTCATACGAGCACACCTATCACATGCTTTACAATATTTTTCTATATCTGATTTCATGCCAGGCCATTTATAGTAGCGCTGGGCTAGTTCTAGGGTTTTCTCCAAGCCTTTGTAACCGGCAATTGGATGATCGTGGAATTGCGTCATTACTTCCATGTGCAACTCTCCAGGTACCCATAACTTTCCATCATAAAACCATAATCCTTCACGGAGGATCGACCCGTCTGGGTGGTTAACACCAGAATGCATATATTTCACTTTATCGAACAAATCCATTTCTTCTATAGAACATACGTGAGAATCGGGAATGGCAATCATTTGTTTGTTGTCATTTTCCATTCCTTTTTTATGGTCTTCTCGTCGGGATAAAGCATCTGCCTTTCCCATCGCTGTTCCTGGTTTGTTGATCAATTTGTAATCAAATCTAGAAAGGTACTGTGCCCATCGTGCTTGTCATCTGCCCAGATCTTGAGATGTCATAAAGTATTGTAGGTTTTTATGATCTGTCCAGACTTCAAAGGGGTGTCTAGCTCCTTCTAGATGATGTCTCCATTGTTCGAGTGCCATAATGATCGCTAGCATCTCTTTATCGGCAATAGGGTAGTTTCGTTGTTCTGCCATCATAGAATGTAACATGAATGTGACAGGGTGCCATTTTCCATCAATTTCCGTGGAAAGAACAGCACCTGTTGCAAAGTCCGAGGCATCACATTCTACTCTATAAGGAGTTTCATCATCCGGATATGCTAAAACTGGTGCACTAGTAAATCTTTCTTTCAATGTGTCAAATGCACTTTGCTGTGCAGATGACCAATGCCAAGATGTGTCTTTCTTCGTCAATTCATATAACGGACGAGCAATGAGCGAGTAGTCTTTAATAAAACGTCTATAAAAGTTTGCTAATCCCAAGAAGCTGCACACTCCTTTCACATTGGTGGGTGCTGGCCAAGTGGCTATACCATCGAGCTTGTTCTGACTCATAGTTATGCCATGTGCGGACACATCCATGCCTAGCATGTCCACTTTTGTTACTTCGAAGAAGCATTTCGAGGGTTTCACAAATAGATCGTTATCTTGGAGTCTTTGAAGGACTCGACGTACTGCTTCACGGTGTTTCGCTATATCCATATGTTTTGAGAAGATCAATAGATCGTCGATGTAGATAATCACAATATCATCCATATCAGCAAAGATTTCATTCATCATCTGTTGGAATGTAGTGGGACTGTTGCACATTCCAAAGAACATAACAGTAGGCTCGAAGGCCCCTAGATGACAAACAAAGGCGCCTTTCCATTCGTCGCCTTCTTTGATACGGACATTGTTATATCCCCATCTCAGATCCATCTTGGTAAACAATTTGGCTCCTTTGAGCTTATCTATAATCTGCGAAATGAGAGGCGGAGGGTAGTTATTTTTAACCGTGCCTTCATTGAGATATCTATAGTCCATAACCATGCGCTTCTTTCCATCCTTTTTGGGAATGAAAAATACAGGAGAAGTTTGTGGAGATTTCGAAGGTCGAATGTAACCCTTCTTTAACTGTTCGTCCACAAAGCTTTTCACTTCATCCTGTTCAGCAGGTCCTAATGGAATCAATCTACCCTTTTTTGGTACAAAATCGGGCTTGAGATCTACTGCATGATCCCAAGGCTTCCGCAATGGTAGTCTTTCTGAGACTTTCTCAGAGAACACATCTAGGTACTTGTGATACTGTTCAGGTACAAGTTTGAACGCATCTTCGTAAACAACTTTTTCATTGATGGGGAAGTTGTTCACGAGGTTTCCTATATGGTACGATTGTTCGTGTTCTTCTGAGGAGGACAATACCATTCTTTGTAATGCTTTGCATGAAGCAGGGCATCTATTGAGCTTTACAGCTCCTATAGTCCAATCTATATCGGGATTGTGGTCCCTTAACCATGTGTAACCGAGGATCATTTCATTTCGTCCAAGGTTTGTCACGTCTGCTGTGACCTTCTCGCGATGACCCATATAGTCAATCACGAGGTTTGCTTTGTATGCAATACCGCCCGCGGCGTTAAGGGTGCCATCCACGTTGTAGACAGGGACAACCAATTCGAGTGGCTGCAGAGGAATTCGATTCTTCTTTGCCCACTCGGTATCTATAAATATTCCATTGGCGCCACTGTCTAGCAAGGCGTTGCAAGATTTTTTTGTGTGATTTTCTATTATTTCGATTTTTAGGGTTATCTCCCTGAGTGGCTTGAGACTGCGCACTCGTCGGTCACTCGGGTTGTGACAGGAAGAAATATTTTTTTTCTTTTATAACAGAATTAAGTACCCTTTTACCGGGGCCACGCTCAATACGAGACGCTGTTTCGGTTTTGTCTTCTGGTAGGCTACCACATCGAGAAGACGAAGAAAAAGAGGAAACAGAAGTATGACTAGGAACATGACTATCTATTTTACATTCAGAATCGAGACAAGAAAAAGAATTAAAACAATTGCGTGCGAAATCAAAATGAAACGTGCTAGCACTATCTAGGCGTCGAGCACTCGGAGAAACTACAGAAGAAAAACCGGAACTATCTACTTACGGTCGGGAGGGACCCTTACCCGATAGGGGTTCCCTTAGACTTTTCCCGCCGCTTCCATCTTAGCTATGTAGGCCTTAAGGGCCCCTAAGTCCATACCATTGAGATTGGTACTCGCTTGTGCACTTGATGAGGCAGGTTGCTCTGCCGAGGTCGCTCGGACCTTCTTTTGTGAGAATTTCGAACACGTTTTACGGTGTCCGCCTCACGAGAATCCGCACTCTCCACATCGTGTAGAGGGTGCTTTGCAGTTTTTGGCCATGTGGCCATCTTTCCCACAGTTATAACATGATATGGTCCCTGTGGCCTGGACCTTCTTGGTTGCAGCAACGGCCGCTGTGAAAGACTTGCTTCCACCTCCGAACTCGGAGGGTTCCTCCCACGATTGATGGACTACGTCCACCTCCATGGCATTTGGGTCCTTTCGAGGCCCCTTCCGATATTCAAAGGCTTCTATTGCCTCCACGTAATGTTGTAATGTGACCACATAGGTAGCCACCGTCTTGCCTTGTTTGCCGTCGATGAAGATTTGCCTGACTATGTCCTGTCGGGCGTTTTGCTCAAGAAGGGCAATGCCCATGTAGTCTCCACACTAAGCATCGTTGTGGAGAGCCATCCATTTTGTTAAGAAAACTTGCATCCTTTCGGATGCTCCTTGCTTGAGGGCCATGAGTTTCCTCAAGGCGATGTCCTTGTGGTTCCCTAAGGAGAACCGACCCTTCAGGGTCTCCATCAACTCCTCGTAGTCGGGGTAATGCCCCAGACGCTGGTATTTTAGCATTTGGTTACGAGCCCAGCTGCCCAACGATGTGAAGTGTGCACAGGGGGTCGAACAACTGATGAACTCCGTTACTTCAAGTTCTTATGTCCTATCAGCGAGATCTCCTGTGTTCTATTAGTAGTGCAAGACACGAGCTTGCCTTATACCTTGTTGATAGGGGGGATCTCACGAAGAGTCACACGCAACCTATCCGATCGTTCTAGAAAAAGCAATACCAGGATACACGAGTCCCGGAAGCGTGCTGAACGAAGTCGAAGGAACTGGGGTACTGCCTGGCTACGGCTGACGGATTTAGCTCGCCGAGGCTGCGAATCTTAACAGAAGAGATCGCGATTCTGACTCTTTGCACAGTGGAGTGTCTGCTGTGCTGACCCACTATGCACTAAAGGATTGATCCTTATTTTTCGGCGGTCAGAAGGGTCCTCTCGAATGAGGTCTACCCTGACAATGCGAACTGAAGCGACGCCGGACCAGCATATATGCAGTAGTGGGGATGTGGTTGCTTTCCACAGAGGGTAACCTGCTCAAGGGTTCTCTTTATACTCGATGCGAGTGGTCTTCCTTAACTCTGGGATCCGAGTAACCACAGCCAATAACAATGAAGCATGGGGACGGCGCAATGAAGGCCTCGATATGTGTTTGAAGGTCATAACACGTGTACCGGTGTCGGGTGAGGTAGTGAGAAGTAAGTCTGTTCTTTTGTTGGCGACGACAAAACCTATATAGGAATTGCACTAAGTCACCCACAATCAAACAAGACTAAGGGGAAGGGACTATGTTAGGTCGGGAATCAACCAGAACAGACTAAGGAGTCTGGCTGGGGTGCATTCACTTTATATACTACTGGTACATGTGCACGGACCAAGCTGTGCTTGCCGG
>JBBPMR010000977.1:0-12941 GCA_038090415.1 Rossbeevera mucosa | reverse complement strand
GTACGCCTTCTGCAGTTGTCTTGGGCGATAAGTTGACGCTGCTTGTGCGTGAAAAACCTGGTGCAACAGCCGTCGATGCATTCTGAACCGTGGCCCGTACCGAGCAAGAGCGGCAGGCCATTCCCAGTTGAACCTTTGCGCCACAGTTAGTAAAAAGAAGTGAGGTAACAGCAATATTTGCGGACACACATGTCTGCAAGTGAAAATGGGGGTCGATCGGAATACTTTTGCGAGCGCTTCTCGAGCAACGCGACGGCGACTTCTTCTGAGTTTAATATGATGATGGTCATGCCGAGGACGCGTGTGTATACGATGTCACCTATTCAACGATAACAGGTTGGTGTCACAGTTGTATTTAGAACCACCACAGGAAGTATGAGAGACGCGCCATAAGTCTTCGACCATTCCGTGTATGTGAGATAAGGTGCATCTTTGTTTATCCCGAGCACATTTCCGGCGAAAGGTAACGGTTTGGGGCCGGGTGGGTACGGCGGTCGGGTAGGAGACCGCGAGGATCTGAGCCTTCGGGTGCCCTCTACGGCCAGCAAGATAGCAACGAGTCCAAGCAGCGCTATGATCATGATTGTCGCTGAGAAAGAACTAACACGATCCTACCTTAGAAACATTTTCCAGGGATGCTGCCAGCGGACTTGGGAATGTCGACAAGCGAGCACCAAACCTTGTTGTGTGAGAAGAACTTAGAACTACTGTGTAGATATGTGTAGCCTCAGACTGCGGGCACGTCACACGGACCAGGGTCTTTTACGGTTCAAGGAGAACGTGCTTTAAAGATGATAAATACAGGGAACATGATATCAGATCTTATCTAGTTTCATATTGCAGAAAGATATCATCATGACCTGCGGAACGACTCGGATACGATGATGGTCATGCATGGGGTGACATGGTATAGTTCAAAGTCGTATTGGTGCCCTGGGTGAATCTACAACTGGCAAGAAACAATTTAGATGGCACAACAAAAACGCAGAGGCTGGTAGCATTACAACTCCAACCTCACGATGTTATTCTTTCTTTCCTCTTCGTTCGCGAATAGATCATAGCGAGGGGTGGCGAGGCTCCACTGAATATTCCCTATGGCCATGTCTATGAACCCGTCTACATACGACTGAAGGTGTTGGTCCATTTCCGGATCGAAAGAGGGTAATTTGCGCCTGCAAGCATGAAAGCGTTCCACAGCTGCTTCGAATAATCTCCCAGCATGGCAGAAAACCTCCTGGAAATCAAGATGAGATGTTTCGTGATCCTTCTGGATGACCGTCAAGAGATTGTCGGACGCCTTGTTGAATTTGTGTTCCTTTTTGAAGGAATAAATATCCTGAATGAAAACAAAAATGATGTCTTGGTTTATACATCTCGGTGGGTATGATCGCAGAACTTACATTCGCAATACTGAGAATATCCATCACAGCCTTTTCCATATCTTGTATTACTGGATGGTGCAAGACTTCATTAGGGATGTAGAGGCTACGGGTGCACCGCATCATAACGAAGCATGGAACAGCACCAAGTACCGACCGCCGCTTGGTGAGATATGATTGGATGTCAGATTTAACATTTTGATGCACTTCTCGATCAAGTACTTCTTGGACCATACAGAACGCCATTTTCTCGCTCTCAGCGACCATTTGGGGCCAAAAGAAGGAATTAAAGGCGTTCTTCATGGAGGGAATCAAATCGCTGCGTGTGAAATGATTTCAGAATGACAAATTGCAAAAAAGATTAGGTTGACCAACTTCTGCATCGTCGTCATAAGAGGGTGATCCATAACTTTCTCACCCCGAAATAAGTTCGACCACATATGTGCAAGTTTCGGAGCATCTTCCTTCGGACAACGTTCCCTATACAGATTATCCTAAATGCATGGAACGGTGACATCTATAACATAACACAATACACATACATTAAATCATCCATCAAGAATGATGCAACAATCCAGCTGATTATTCCCTGTAGCTGTTCATGCGAAGCGAGTGGCCACACTAGGGAAGCACCCAGAGGCGTTGCACAGTCTTCTGCTTCCTGATAACATGTGTCAGATGCATCAGATAGAGTGGATGAGTGTGGTTGTTTGCTTACTGTCGCACTGTTCCCCGGAAGGGTCTTTCGTGCCCAAGCGTTGAGCATCGCATTGGCTTCCTTAAAGTGAGGATTAAACCCCGCCGGCTTTTCGGGCAACAGCGAGAGCAAGTCGGGAAGGTGATATGCATGGATGGACATCCGAAGGCAATGGTGAAGTATGGTCGTTCTTTGGGTATGCAGTAGATGTTGCGTGGGTTTGTGCTTATTATCCTGGATGTCGAATTTATACACAGGTGGAATATTGATGAATGACAACACTTGAGGTAATTGGCCATATTGTTAATCCATGATGCCTCACCAACGGCTTGTTGAGGATCAAATCGACCATTTACCGGATTCACCGGAGAATCCAAAATCTTAATCCCGTCGTTGCGGTGTATCTTTCATTGAAGCGGGCCTCATTAGTGGAATGTTGAGGGTCAATCCGTGATTCAGACGCGCGGTGTTAGTTGCGTGTGGTATGTAGTATATTTTAAGTAATCCAGACATGTGGTACCTCGTCTTGAACGGCGTGTTGAGGATCACATATCGGACTCGGAGAATTTAGGATTTGGGCCGAGAAATCGCCACGCTAGGACCTCCTGTGCGTCCTCGATCGTCCGCCGGCCTTTATCGATAATCCATGGTGTAGTTTTCGCTCGTTTTGAGCCTGTCCCTAATGTCTTTGTAGTAGATGCAATGTCGAGGTCTACACGCTTTTATGATAGAAGTGTGCAAAACTCACAGGCTTCCTGGAAGTCCCAACTTGTTCGTAACCACGATGAAGTATGTCATCCTCCGTAGCCGTCTCTCACTATCCATCAAGTGCTTGTCTTCCTGAGCGCTTGCCCATGGCGAAGTAATACGGCAATAAGGCAATATGTGCAGCCCCCACCAAACAGTCGAGTACCAAAATATCAAAACGTAGTGCCCACTGGCTGGATTGAACAACCGACCTCATCATGATTATGTTGTTACAAGTGACGCGCTCTACCACTGAGCTAAGCGGGCTTTTCTTCTTGGCAACTTATGTGAACATCTTTCCAGGTTTCCCGGCCCGATTCATGCGAGCGCTGCCATCATCACCTACTAGTTCTCCGCCGTGCATTGGCAGCGTCTCGCTAGTGGCTGACCCCGCACACACGTACGCAATGCTTTCAAGTTGCTTCGATTCGCTTTGTTGGATCGAACGCGCAGATCTGAACCGTCCAATCGAATGCGGGGAGCCGGGACATGGTCGACGCCAGTAGCCAGAGTCTTCTTGGCCGACGTGCAGTGCCACAGAGAAGACTTTCAAATAAGGTTCCACGGGGCGTCTGCGCCCAACCTGCAAAGGCATCCTATCATCACTGCAACCCCACACTTGCCAGTGATAAAAAAAAGACGTCGCTTTATTTGTAGCATCCTGTAAGGAGGGTCTCTGATCCAGCTTTTGCCGATCAATGAGGCCTTCGGGGCCGCAAAATCAATGAGCCCGAGGGACACAGTGTATAAACGAATGCTCGCTGCTACTTAGCGGGGACCCAAGAAGCATGCCTGATCCCATTCGAGTCTAAAGAGTCCTCAGCCTCATTCAGAGCACGGCTACAACATAGAACACCGTTACATACGGACACAGAGAAGGTGATTGTTTGATATTTTGCATTTCATTCTAAACTCTTTCATCCAGGTAATGGAAGGACGTGCCTTTGTCTTTGTTCAATTCTTTGAGTTGCGACTATAATCTACACATAGTGATTCCGCGGCCCGGCCTGAAAGCCGTGAGCCGGCAAAGCCGAGCCCCGAAAAGCCGAGCCGAGCCGGGCTGCGGAAGGGGCTTGGTGGAGCTTGGAGCTCGGCCTGGCATTTTGAAAGCCGTGAGCCGAGCCGGGCCGGGCCCCAGAAGCCCTGAAGCCGTGAAGGATTGCATGTCCCTGTTACCGGCAAGAGCCGATAACTATAAATGGTATGTGGTTATGAAATTTTCATTTCGCCTTCAATTCATTTGCTTATTACGATATGTCCGACATCGAAGAACAGCCTCGCCGGCCCAAACGTGCAGCCATACCATCCGCCATTCACATTATTTTGCAGAGAACGCTCAACACGCTTTCTCAACAGAGCAGGGTCCAACACTACACAGATGCCGCCGAATCGAGAGTAATTGCCTGAAAGCCAGTCCCAGGTCTTTTCGCCTCTGGTGAAGTCGTGGGTGGTGTCCACGGTGCCAACCGACTGGGTGGTTCATCGCTACTGGGATGCGTCATCTTTGGGCGTGTCTCCAGCGACTCAGCAGCTGCCTACCTTCTACAGACGACGGGTGCCATTATTGAGAAGGCTGGTGGTCGTCTTGGGGCGCTGGTAGGGCAACTTACATCTCAACCTTCTGCTTCACAGACTGCTCCTTCTGCCTCGACACCAAGCGCTGCTGCACCCGCATCATCACCGACCAAGGCATTCACAGCTGCAGAGGTTGCAAAGCACAACAAGAAGAATGATATTTGGGTCATCGTGAATGGACAGGTTTTGGATGTCACGTCGTTCTTGCCTGATCATCCAGGAGGAGAGAAGGCAATCCTGCTGTATGCTGGACGCGATGCTACAGAAGAGTTTAACATGCTTCATGATCCCAAGGTAAGCTGCGCCTCGTCTTATCGTCTTTGCAGTAACCTTACCATCTGTTCAGGTTATTCCTAGATACGCCCCCGATTCTGTTATTGGCGTCCACAAGAAGTAAATTCACGGACATGTGCACGATTCATTGGAACCTAAAAGCTGTCAAATGGGAAGAAAGGTTGCGAATCGGTTGTCGTAACTGTAGCATGTACGCATGTACAACCCTTCATTCCCTAGTTCTTTATTATTCTTTTTTTGCGTTTTTATGACGGGTTCTGTTGTATTTGATGATAATACACTGATGCCACCATTGCCTGCACAACGAGATCAAGACTTGAATGCTAAGCAAAATAAACAATCCAGGACTACATAATCACGAGTCTCCTCCGCATCACCGGTCACTGTTGCCACTGTTGTTGCGCTGCTATCACATCGCGCCGCAACCACCTTCGGGCTCCTCATCATCTGGTCGCCATGGTGCCGGTGCCGTTTTGCCGTCTCTCGTGTCATCGCGTCGCCCCCTCGTAGCGTCTTGCGCGAAGCCGCGGCCTGGGCCTAAGCCCCGGCTTTTGGGCCGAGCCGGGCCGTCTTTGGGGGCTTTGCAGGCTTGGAGCCCGGCCTGTGATTTCACAAAGCCTCCAGCCCCCTAAGCCGAGCCTAAGCCAGGGCTTTCAGGCCGGGCCGGGCCGCGGAATCACTACTGGCAGGTCAGCGGGTTTCTCAAGCATACAAGTCAACAAGAGTGTCAAGAAGTGACAAGGGGACATGGAGGCGACCAAGAAAGGGTAAATTTGATGGCCAAGGAAGAGGACAAGGTTAAGAATGATGTTGTGGCTTTTTCGTAGAGGTAGATGAAGGTGAAGAAGAAAGGGGGAAAGCGAGAGGATGGAGATTCTTATAGTCAGAGAGAAGGGAATTGGTGTGCCGCAACTCCGATTCGGCAATCCATGAGTCTTCTTCAGCTGAGTGTCCTTTCCATCGGATCAGAAACATGCGGCGGGATGGAGTTCTGTGGTGGCATAAGATCCGTTCTATTTCATATTCTTCTTCACCTTCTATAAGCTCCCAGGGTGGTGCAGGGAAGTTTTTCCCATGGATGGAGTTCTTATGATAAGGAGTAAGGAGCGAGGCATGAAACATATCATGAATCTTCCACGTTTTGGGGAGGTGTAACTTATAAGTGATCGGAGATAGAACCTTGGTAATGGTAAAGGGTCCTTTGCATTTCGGGGCGAATTTGGTGTGAGTCATGTTTTGATAGAGATTGCGAGCCTCGAGCCAAACTTTATCTCCAAGGGCAAAGTGTTACACTTGGTCCGGGTAGGAACAGGTGTAGCTTCAAGAAGAAGGTCTTGGAGCGAAGAGCAAAGGCAAGGAGGTCTTGAGGGTCGAGAGATCAAGATGACTGGGGCGAAGGAGACTGAGGAAGTCTTGAGGATTGAAGGGATCAAGACAGTGAGGTTCTTCGAGGGTCGAGGGATCGAAGACTGAGTGCTGAGGACGACAAAGACGACCTATGAAGCTAGGTTAAAAGCTCAGAGGTCGAAGCGTCCTTTCAAGTGCAGGACGAGGTCACACAAAAGGTTCAAGGGGCAAAGGATATATTCCAAGACATATCTAAGAGGATACTCGAGGAGGTCAAGGTTAGAGATACAAGAGTGATATCCAGTCGCTTATAAGTAAAAGAGAGAACAATAGAAAGGACCATGATTGGTCAGTAAAAGTGGTGCCATAGAATACTATGGAATGTGGTGGAATGAATAGGTAATCTGCAGTAAGGAACACTAAGAAGCTGTGGATGACTACGTGTACATGGAAGCGAAGATAGAAGGGGATTGTGAGTGAAGGAAGAAAGGAATAAGCGGATAGAGATGATGATGACTAGGACAAGGAGGTAGTGGAGTGGAGGATAGGTGGTAGTCATCATAGAAGGAAAGAAGGAGTCCAGGCATGAAGTGAGCACAGCGACTCAGAGAAATGTAGTGAGGAAAAAAAGAAAAGGAAAAAGAAATAAGGGGTCCCTATGAATCGTAACACAAAGGGTACAAAGTGGCGGTTGGAGCGTGAGGCCATAACTTGTCTAGCAAGCTCATGAGAGGCAAGTGCTTCTTCACAGGCAGTGGTAAGGTCTTTGAAACAAGTTTCGACAGCAGGAATGTTGATGTCAGGGATGATGGGAGGTAAGGCATGGGGTTCAAAGCCAAGGATCAGGGAGAAGGGAGACTTGTTGGTGACGGAGTGAGGGTGGTGGTTATGCGCGAATTCGGCGTGGGGAATTAGATTGGACCATGAGGTGGGATTGCTGCCACAGAAAATATGGAGATACGTCTCCACTTCCTGGTTGACCTGTTCCGTTTCTCCATCAGATTGGGGGTGATAAGCAGTGGACAAGGAGAGGTCATATCCAAGGAGGCGTCCCAGTTCTCGGGCGAAGGCAGAGGCAAATTGTGGGCCATGGTCCGAGATGATTTTGTCATAAAGTCCAAAGCGAGTGTAGACTTTGTGGAAAAACAGGGATGCTACTCCCTCAGCGGTGATAGTTTTCTTAGTAGGGCAGAGAATTACCCCCTTACTAAGCCATGGTCGACCACGACCAAGAGAGAATCAAAACCAGAGGACAAGGGAAGGTCGGTGATGAGGTCACAAAAGACCTGTTGGAATGGACAAGAGCAAGACGACTTATTCGGGGTGAGTGGAGGAATGGTGGGATGGGTATTGGCCTTGTTCTGTTGGCAAAGAGCGCAGCCTTCAACGTACTTTCGCACGTATTAAGCAAGGCCAGGCCACCAGAATTCAGCGGCAACGAGTTGGCGAGTTTTCAAGTAACCGGGATGACCAGCCATAAGATAATCATGGCATCATTCAAGGATAGAAAGGCAAAGGGAATCGATGGAGGGAATATAGACACAGTCTTTATAGGTAAGGATGCCCACATGAAATTGCCAGTCGGAGAGACAAGACCAAAATGCAGGTGGTATCTTCCCATCCAGGGCTTGGAGGGCCTGCAAAACGAGGGGATCGTCCTTTGAGGAGGAGGCAATAACATCATTTAATGAGAAATCGATGAGGTGGACAAAAAGGGAGTCAGGGAGGAGGACCATGTTGTCGTTGTCAGAGGTGTCAGGGCACAAGTCGGAGTGATGGGAAAGGGCATCAGGACCAGCAAGGAGTTTACTGGCAATGTGGACAATTTTAAGATCAAAATCAGAGAGGTCGAGGAGCCAGTGCGCTTGTTGACGGTTCAAGTGTTGTGCTTGTTGGAAATAGGTGAGGTTTTTGTGGTCGGTGAAGACCTGTATGGGAAAGGGGGAGCCATGAAGATAGTGTCGCCATGTTTTAAGGGCACAGATGATAGCGAGGAGTTCACGATCATAGATATTGTAGTTCCACTCAGCAGCAGAAAATGTCTGGGATAGGTAAGAACAGGGGTGCCAGTTACCGTTAGAATCGGTCTGGAGGAGGATAGCCCCAGTAGCATATTTAGAGGCATCTGTGGCAATGGCGAAGGGGGCGGAGAGATCAGGGAGGTGAAGAACGGGTTTGGAGAGGAAGAGTTGTTTTAACGACTGGAAGGCTTGTTCACAGGCAGGTGTCCATGACCAGGCAAGGTTCTTCTTGGTGAGGTCAAGGAGGGGGTGAGTGACGGTTGAGTAATCTGGAATGAAGCGATGATAGAAATTCACAAAACTGAGGAATGAGCGAACTTCTTTGACCTTGATGGGTACAGGCCAGGAAGCAATCCCATCAAGCTTGACAGGGTCCATTGTGATCTGTCCGGGTTGGACGATCATACCGAGGTACTTGACTTCTTTAGTCGCAAAGTTGCATTTGGAAAGTTGGAGGTGAAGGTCGAGTTCTTGCATCCGTTGAAGGATGCGTTTGGTATGCTTAGTATGGGTAGCATTATCGGGGGAAAAGATGAGAAGGTCATCCATGTAGATGATCAACCATCCTTCAGCGATCATGTCTCGAAACAAGTCATTCATGAAATGTTGAAAGGTAGCAGGGGAATTGCATAGACCAAAGAACATGACAGTCAGTTCATATAGGACAAAGCTGAGGCAATGCACCACATGGCTTGCCTGCCTGATAGCTGGTGGGAATTTGCTGTCGCTCATGCGACGCATTGCTACAACCGCACCCCTCTCAGTTGCCTTCAATGGCGCACACCTTTTGAGACCCTTCATTTGAAGAAGCCTAGGATTGACCATTTGCATGTCTTTGGTTGTGCTGCATACGTCTTCCTTCCTGCTGATGTTCGGGCCAACAAGCTAGCCCCTAAATCAGAACTGATGGTGTACCTCAGTGTAGCTCCAGGAAACGAGTCAAATTTCCTATTCATGCATTCTCCAAACAACATCCTATTCACAGCTGTGCAGGCCTTCTTCGAGGAAGCACAATTCCCCTGCTGTGACAAACTGAGCAGAGCGGCCCTGCGGCCACTGGCAGAGCCTGCCCAGCCTGCTCCCTCTCTCGACGTGCCCATAGCGGCGCCCTCTCCAGACAATGGAATCACTCATCAAAGTTATCCTCCACATCCTGTTACACCTCCTACTGCTCTGCCTTCGCCTGTCTAACCACCACCAAGCACTCCTCCCCGGAGAGCTCCCACACCTCCTGCCATGCCACCTGCACCACGCCATTCCAGCTGCATACGCAGACCCCCTGTTCGCCCTGACAATGTCTATGGTGATGATTGTCATCCTGTCGATCAAACATGGGATATCGAGCGCGATGAATGTGCTGCTCGACCTCGACCAGTGCCTGGTGGATTTCCCGACACACCCGCTGCTGCCGCCCCCACTTCTGATGAAGAGGATCATGTGGCATGCCTATGTCGTGAAGGGGGATCTGGTCTCACAACATTTCTATTATCCAAGGCACTATCAACGGTGACGGATAAACCACACCGAGAATGGACCTACAAGGATATACAGACCTTACCATCCCATGAGCAAAAGGATTGGAGAGATGCATGTCAAAAAGAACTTGACATGCTCCGAGAAAGACAAGTTTTCGAACTTGTAGATGCGCCGAAAGGCCGCAAAGTCATTGCCAATCGCTGGGTATTTGACGTTAAACCCGACAGCCACAAACGTGCCCACCTCGTAGCAAAAGGCTTCTTCCAAGTCGAAGGGATTGATTTCGACAACATATTCTCCCCTGTCATAAGGTTTGAGACGGTGCACTTAATGCTTGCACTGGCCTCCCTAGAGAACTGGCACATTGAAGCTTTAGATGTTCGAAGCGCCTATTTATATGGCAAGCTCGATAAAGAGATCTACATGAAACAACCCGAGGGTTTCACAGTCAGAGGACAAGAGCATAAAGTGCTCTGCTTAAAGTGTGCCCTCTATGGCCTTAAACAAGCTGGACTAGCCTGGTGGGAGACTTTAAACAAGTCCATGAAAAAACTCAGATTTGAACGTCTAAAATCAGAAGCTGGCATTTTCATATTTAGAATGGTGAAAAACGTCAATATTGTTGCTATAATCTATGTCGACGATGCCCTATTCTGTGGACCAGACCTTAAAGCAGTCAAAGTGGTCAAAGATGATTTTATGAAGCGGTGGGAATGCAGAGACCTAGGTCCTGCCAAGGAATTCCTACACATGAGCATAAAACGAGATGCCAGCAAGATCTTAATTGATCAGTGCGCCTATCTAGAAAAGATCCTAACATGATTTGACCTCGTTAATGCTCGAGTGGCCCCTACACCACTTCCACAAGGGTATCAACCTGCTGCCTATGAAGGCGCAGTCGACCCTCGGATTAGAACCCTCTTCCAACAAGTCATTGGTTCCTTGCTATACCTAATGCTTGGAACATGCCCAGATATTGCCTTTGCAGTCATTGCTCTATCAAAGCATGCTGCTAGACCCTCCAAGGAACATCTCGATCACGCATTTTACATATGCTGCTATCTACTCGGGACTCGCTACTACTCCCTTGTATTCGATGGAACATCAGGAGCTGGTCTTATTGCATATACCGATTCAGACTGGGCATCTGACTCACTATCTCATCACTCTCAGACTGGCTAGTTTATTAAACTAGCCAGATGCATCTTCAGCTGGCAATCATGCCAACAAATTCGTGTGGCCTACTCATCCACCGAAGCTGAATATGTTGCACTGTCCAATTGTAGCAAGCAGGTAGTTTGGCTTAGAACACTCATGGAAGAAATGGGCTATCATATGACGCCTACTCCAATCTGTGGTGACAACCAAGGTTCCATCTTCATGGCGAACAATCCTGTTATGGAAAGTTGGTCCAAACATATCGATATCCGATGGCATGGCATCTGCGACTTTGTCAAGGAAGGCCTCATCGAGATCTTCTTTGTGGAAGGTACTAAAAACCCTGCCAACATGTTTACCAAGAACCTTGGCATTGAGGCACTCACTAACTGCCGACGCCAGCTTGGCCTCATTCTCTACTGTTGTAGAATAGAGTAGAAGGCGGAACGACTGATAGCGAATGCACCCGTGGACCTGGACTGAGTGATAATCGACAGGGATATCTGTCGACTACTCAGACCATATATACTATTATCTTATCTATCTATTATACATGTGGTAGATAAGAGGGATAGGGGATGAATCCATTAGCACGTCATCAGGATATTCCAACATCTACAACAAAGCACAGTCTTAGGAGAATTATTCACTTGCTCACGCGCTCAGAGTAGCTGCTTAGCAAGGGAGAGTGTTGAATGAACATTAGTTCGTTCCACATTTAGTAGTACTTACATAATCATGTGTATATATATTCGAACTCAACATCTGAGTTCTAATAGCATCTTGTACTTAAACCACTACATGCTAACCTTAACCTCCAGTCTGAACCTTTGGTGAGTCTAGCCCTTTGCTAGATTAGTTCTCAGGTGTCAGCTGCTGCCGTATGGCATGCTGTCACTTCATCAATGGGTGTCAACGACTTTCATAGTGTGCAAGAGTACCACAAGCTGCAAAGGAATACACATGGATTTGGCAGATTGCGATACAATTACAGGTGCACATGTAGCTCTAGGAGATTCTTGCGTTGAATGAGGTCTCCTTTTTAAAAATCCCATTCAGTGGTGAAGAAGCAAACTCTTCCAATGGTTTTGTCTTCTTCATCACTCTCTACTTCTTCCAGCTTGGGGATATTTTCTTTGATACGCTGTACCTTTCTCTTAGGAGGGGAGTTTGATGCAAACTTAGGGCAAGAGGGGGAGAAGTGACCCAGTTTCCGGCAGCGGAAGCAGAGATTCTTCTTGATGCAACACTTGTGTTCTTCTGGGGTAAGTTTCCCAACTTTGATAGCATCAACATCCATAGCATTAGGATCATGGGTGGAGGTGGAGGACTGGCTGAAGGAGGTGATGTTTCAGAGGGGATTATGGGAATGGGAGATGACCATGTTGGTGGTGTCCCATTGGGACTGATATTGCGTGGCACATTTGTACCAATCATTGATGGTTGTGGGGACGGTGTCCATGGAGTATATGCAACAGGTAAGAGCAGGCGGAATTCTGGCTCTGAAGTATGAGATGAGGACATACACATCATCTCAACACAATGCTATTGTCTCCCCATGCAGAGATACATCCTTGATTTCTTCAACATCGAGCTCGATCAAGATGTGATAAAGGAGATCTGTGGCGCCGCTGTATCTCTCCGTGCACCTCCATCATTCAAACAATCAGAGGCTCACATCAGTCAGGTCATCAGCATGCTTGGCCCGAAACATACCGGCGGGGAATCTGATAGCAACATAGAGGAGGATGACTCCGAGATGGACGACAGATCAGAAGAAATCGTTGTCAAGACCCAGCCTGTGATCATGTTGCGCTCCGTGAGCAGAATCACTGGGTTCGACACATGAGCTCTTTTGGTACGACTCCGTGCTGACCGGCTGCGGCACGTTCATTCACAATCTAAAGGCAACACGCTGTAATTTATTCTTCACACTGCATATATAGCTGTACATGTACCATAGCACAGTTTTGATTCGATTTTTGAATGAACTAGCTCAGTCAAGCGTCCTTGTGAATGATAATTTTTTGTTTCGATGCCGTGCGGGGTGCCTCAGGAGTAGGCTCGTCGCTGTGAGCTGGGCAGGTTCCTCAGCGGCGGCGTCCTCCTCCTCATCTCGATCCTCCTCGCTCTCCTCCCCAGGTCTCCTGAACACAAGTTCCTTCCCGTTCACCAGTCTACGTTTCTTCAATGGTACATCAGACGTGCCAGGGTGTCCCTCGCCGGGGCCCGCTTTATCCAAATGCT